>JAUMHP010000041.1:12350971-12362534 GCA_032361065.1 Enteromius trimaculatus | reverse complement strand
AAAATTGTGCTCTGAGCGGTGTTTACTTCCTGAATGAATTAGTGTTGGTGAACAAATCTTTAGAATGAAAGATTCAATGCATCGCTCAAGACAGCCACTTGTTTGGTTCCTAAATGAACACGTATTGTTTAACAACATGTTTGGTTGGTTCCTTGTTCGAACTAATCATTTTAAATGGACTCGCTAAAATCAAAATATAACTTGGAACTTTTGTACAATTCAAACTTAAGTGAATCCACAAAAAGAAACAGTGGCAGGACAGCTGTAAATACAGTAAACTAAATAAATAAATAAACTTAGCATATTGATCTACATCCCAGTCTCTGCTGAGCATCAGGGTTTCCATCAATAAACAGTTCCGGTGAAATGCCTTGCAACGGTGAACGCCCTGAACTCAGGGGCACATGCTGACAGGAAGTAACTGAGGGGAAGCGGCTGTCTGCCTGGTAAGGGCTGAATAAGGTTATTGGAGTTGCAGGGCCCCAAGGGTAATTATCATTGGCCCACGAGATGGTTTGCAGTGCAGCGTGTGAGGACATGTACCTTAATTGGATCATGCTGCAATCTCTCAAAGCTTTACAGAGACCTGGTTGTCGAGGTAACAGAGCTCAGGAGAATGTAAAAAAGGGCGGATTACACATCCAGTAGCCGATCTTTTTTATGACTTTCATAGTACGGAAACTGTTTACTCAGTTGTTTTTTTTTTTTTTGTTAGTTTTTTTTTTTTTTCTGCAAGCAGTATAACTCATAAATGAAGAGAGTTCGGCTATTTTAAGTCAGAAAGTAGACTAATTTATTCCGGATCTTTTGCAGTTTGCTGATTTTTTAAAAATCCAATTATTCCAGATATTGACATGGCATCGGCATATTGTGCACAGCCAGCTATGTGACATTCTAAGCACTGCCATGGATTTCTTCAAGTTTTAAAACGTTGATTCTTGTAAAACTCCAATTTTGAGAAAACATAACAAGCCGACAACGAGGGCAGCCTGAGAATTACATAAGAAATGTGTGACAGCTAATCTATAAACACTTGGCTTTTGAGGACGCCTAACAAGCAAAAGAAAATAGAGCATATATGATTGGCAAGTTTGTGAACTGTTTACACAGTCAACAGCTTAGAGATTAGCAAAGAATTGCATTATAAAAATCAGGAGAGCAGCAGAATAGATTTTTAGCTGTGAATTCCTTCAGAAACATAGTGTTATGAAATCAACATTATAATTTGATTTTGCCCTTACATATTTGTATTTTAGATGCTTAATACGTATGCCATGAAGTGCCTTTTTGATAAGAAATTCCAAGGTGAACCCTAAATATTAAACTTTAGCTTTTTTTCTCTCTCCACTTTTTTCATGTTTTCATGTGAAGTGTCCTACTGTACATTGCAGAGGTTGCAGGAAAGATTTTTCAGTGCTTTGAATACCAAAGAGCATTGCTCAAAAAAAAAATCTGATATAGGAAGGTAACCAGTGCTTATGAAGTGCGATAACTGCCTGAGCCATGCAGTCTGAGGGGTAAAATTGTCAAAGACATGGAGATCAATAAAGTAATCTCACTCATCGCTACAGCTCTGGCCCACGATAACACAGCATGAGGCTGTAGTACAACAGCAAGGAAAGCAATTATAACTCTTCGAGGAAATTGACAAGTCCCATGTGGAGAAATGATGGCCGTTAAAAGGATGAAAAGGGCAAAAGTGTGAGGAGACCAATACCTAGCTACCATTTCCTCCCTCCTCTGCCTACTCTAGTAAGCACTCATCTCTTTGATGTAAGCCTATTACTGGGATCACAACACTAGGCTCTGTAAGTTTTATTACTGGGACTCCGGTAATGTGTATTAAGGTCTAGCACTGCATCCTTTGACTCTCACTTATGGCAACCCATACCAATCCAATTGGATAGTTGTATATATGTTTCTGAAGAACTCTTTCTGATGTACACATCATTAAGACCAGACTCGGTTTGAAAACTTCAAGAAATGCATTCTTTTATGTTTTGAGAAAACAAATAGAATTCAGTAGTACATGACTTGATGATTTTCAAGAGGTTCATCCAGCCAAACTGAGCTATTGGGGGAGAAGAGCCTTGGTGAGAGAGGTAAAAACGAACCCAAAGATCACTGTGGTTAAACTCCAGAGATGCAGTCGGGATATGGGAGAAAGTCGTAGAAAGTAAACCATCCCTGCAGCCCTCCACCAGTCGGGGCTTTATGGCAGAGTGGCCCGACGGAAGCCTCTCCTCAGTGCAAGACACATGAAAGCTTTTCTAAAAAACACCTGAAGGACTCCAAGATGGTGAGAAATAAGATTCTCTGGTCTGATGAGACCAAGATATAACTTTTTGGCCTTAATTCTAAGCGGTATTTCTGGAGAAAACCAGGCACTGCTCATCACCTGTCCAATACAGGTGGTGGCAGTATCATGCTGTGGGGGTGTTTTTCAGCTGCAGGGACAGGACGACTGGTTGCAATCAAGAAAAAGATGAATGCGGCCAAGTACAGGGTTATCCTGGACCAAAACCTTCTCCAGAGTGCTCAGGACCTCAGACTGGGCCAAAGCTTTACCTCCCAACAAGACAATGCCCCTAAGCACACAGCCAAAATAACAAAGGGGTGGCTTCACAACAACTCTGTGACTGTTCTTGAATGGCCCAGCCAGAGCCCCGACTTAAACCCAATTGAGCATCTCTGGAGAGACCTAAAAAGGGCTGTCCACCAACGTTTACCATTCAACCTGACAGAACTGGAGAGGATCTGCAAGGATGAATGGCAGAGGATCCCCAAATCCAGGTGTGAAAAGTACTAGTGAAACAATACATATAGATGCCAATGGAAGCAACAGTATCAATTCATTCAAATTTAATTTGTCAATGTGTTTTATTCATATCAGATACACAAAGTGTAACTGTAAAGTTCCCTCTATTCTTACTTACATGTATTTCGGGAGAAATTGATAAATTTATGTGCTGTAAATCCGACTGATGGGACTCTCTGAACTGTGGCACGAACAAACATGGTGGCGCCCATCTCATGTTACAGATCACAATCAAAATCATTTATAATGGTGTTTAAATGACAAAACACACTTACTTACATATATCTGTGAATCGGAATATCAGATTGTTTATGACACAGTAAGCAAGTTTGTGAATATTTGAAATAAAAAAATAAATAAAAGCGATCAATCTGTCATACAGCGTTATTGTGCTCGCGGTGTGCCAAGTGACCAGCAAGACACATCGCCATGGAAACAGTAAGAGCAAACGTTCTAAAATAATGGTCGCCTAAAAAAAATCACTCTGGGGGGACCGCTGGAATATTTTAAACTCACCGCTGAAAGGATTAAGGATTATGAAGGCCACTGTGCTCTTAGGAACCTTAAGTGCAGCAGAACGTTTTTTGTAACCTTGGCCAGATCTGTGCCTTGTTAGTTCTGTCTCTGAGCTCTTCAGGCAGTTCCTTTGACCTCACGACTCTCATTTGCTCTGACATGCATTGTGAGCTGTAAGGTCTTATATAGACAGGCATGTGGCTTTCCTAATCAAGTCCAATCAGTATAAACAAACACAGCTGGACTCAAATGAAGGTGTAGAACCATCTCAAGGATCAGAAGAAATGGACAGCACCTGAGTTAAATATATGAGTGTCACAGCAATACTTAGGACCATGTGATATTTCAGTTTTTCTTTTTTAATAATTCTGCAAAAAATGTCAACAGTTCTGTTTTTTTCTTTCAATATGGGGTGCTGTGTGTACATTAATGAAGAAAAAAAATTAACTTAAATGATTTTAGCAAATGGCAGCAATATAACAAAGGGTAAAATATTTAAGGGGGTCTGAATACTTTCCACACCCACTGTATATGTTATAAGTAACCGTACTTGTGCAGCAGCAGTATGTCTAAAATACTCACAGCAGCGTGTCAGCATATGTATTTGTAACAAGTACATGTACTTTCTATGCAGCAGCAATAATATACAACGACAGCAATAACCAGCAGTAATGTTGCATGCAGCAGCATAGCATATTTATTTTGCCAAGACCAAATACATTAGCAATGTCATGTCCATTGCCATGCTAAATATTTTGTCATGGCTGAACTATGAATATCTTCAGACACATAAATACAGACATGCAAATACAGACATAAGGAATATTCACAAGCAAATGAGACGTTTTCTTTTAAAGGGGTAATCCTGTCCTATATACACTTTTACAAGCTGTTTGGGCTGAAATGTGTGTTGGGAGTGTGTGTGCACAACCACCCTACAATGATAATGATCCACCAGTAGTTTTCTTTTAATTTAATAAGTATAAGCTGCCTCTTCTAAAATTTAGCCATTCTCAAATGCATGTCGGTGTGGCATCCCACAGACAGAGGCCACTCCCACAATAGTTGATTGACAGCAGCGTGTCACACAGACTAAACTGGTGTCTTACTTCAGACCCGCCCTGAGTGAGCCGTCATCAGACCGAGACGCAGAGACAAGCAAGACATTTACCTCCGACATCTGAGTGACTGAAGACGCAGAGGATTAACATTACGTTTGGTTCTGAAGGAAACCAAGGTTACATTTGGCCCTTGATCAAACGAAATGTGTTTATGTTCGTGGGAATCATTCATGATCCAGCCTCACCTACAGAAGCAGTGAGTATGTCTTTTAATGAATATTTGCAAATCGCCTTTCCTAATAATGTGCTAATTAGCAAGTTTCACTATAAATACGACTAAAAAAGATCCTCTGAGAGTGCCTCGGAAAAGAGGGGGGGGGGGGATTTCAGTGGAGCTCGTTAAGATTTAAAGGAACAGGACAGGGTAAAATTAGTGTTTTTTTACACTATCTTTGAGAAATTTTAAAACAAACTATATTACAAACTTTACAATAAGACCCTAAAGAATCATATAAGCTTGTGGAAAATTGGCTTTGTATGACTCCTTTAATGAAACATTAAAACAACCCAAAAAAACTCAAGAGTGCCATTTTGAATCATATTGAGAAATAATTTACAGATTGAATGAGTGGTTAATAAGTCAAGACGTGACTCACTGAACAGAATGAATGGTTGAACTCACCATTCGCAATGAACTAACTGAATGGTTATCATTGCTTTTAGTCATGTGTTGGGTCGCCATTGTAAAATGTGGGTCCTGAAGCATAACCATTTACATAAGTACCGCATGAATCATTTACATTAAACAGATCCAAAAAAAAAGAGAAAAGAAAGAGACATTATTAAATCAACGTAAAAGAATCAAATGTTACAAGAGTGCATCCCTCATTGGGAAAACACTACAAAAGAGAAACTTTTCATCTTTTTTTTCTTATGAAATAGTCAGTGTCTCTTGTCTTTGATATGACTGGAACTTGATTTTATCTGTTCAATAGCTCGGCCTACAGCACCCTAAACCACATCTTCATACCTTCAATAGCAGTTATTGCTAACTTTAAGTGGGTTATTATTTAAGCTGTACACAGCTGTAATAACGGAATTCATACCTCATGAATAATACAATACTGGGTTTTCCTCTTATTGAGAAATTGGAAAGAACAAAATGAATACACCATGACTGATTTGGGTGAGAGTCAGAGCTGAGAACGAGGGGCCCCTGCAGCAGAAGAAGAGAGAGCCAGGCAGCCGCAAAACATGTCAATCTGTGAATTATTGATTAACCTGGGGAGTTATGACAAGGCAGCAAACAGAAGTTTTGAGCAACTGAGGTATCAGATGACATCCCCGTTACCTGCCGCCCCCACCCATCCACACACAACACAACACCACAAACAAAATTCCACTTACGCAGCTGTGCTATTCGCCTGAATTACCAGCTCTTCAGCACCTACACCGTATTAGCATTTGAATGAATAGATCAGAAATGGCAGCAGAACAGAGCATTCACTGACACAGGACAAAAGAACTCATTCATAACAAACACATTTCCAGATGGATTCATGCCAGTTGACCTGTTCTCTACTTCTTTTGATCTTTTAGTCACTAAGCAGAGAAAAGATTTGTCTCTCATGCAAAGTCAGACGTTCTTGGTCTGAGGTCTGAACAAACACCTACTGCAGGCATTTGAAAGTGTATTTAAAAAAAATATCTTAATAGTTCTTAACAGCAATATTGGGCAGGATGCAAATATTATGACGACTTTCAGGAATGGTATTTTGATGGAATTTCCGCATGTTCATTTTAAATGGCTGCTATGTGAGCATGAAATGATAGTTCACTCCATCTATTTTCTATATGCATGTTCTTGATTCATGTTTGACAGTTTTTGATTAAGATGTTCATTTTAATTTCATTTGTAAATAAATAAACCAAATAAGTACAGATCTGTTTTGTAACCTTTCTTTCTTTTGTAGAATAAAAAGGATATATTGATAAAAAACTGTTCTCATTTACTTTTCTCTGTCACTATTCACTTTCAATGTATGGAAAAGAACAGATGTCAAGCAGGTTTCAGTGAAAAATACATTTCATTCTCTGAGTACAGAGTATAAATAGTGCATGACTCTTTAAAATTGTCTACGGCCCTTGGTCCCCATTCACTTTTATTCAAAGACAGAGAGTGGCTTGAACATTCTTCAAATATTTTCCTTTGGTGTTACACAGAAGAAAGTCATTCATGGGTTTGGAACAACGTGAAAGTGAACATATTATAATTTTTTTGTATTATTCTGTCTGAACTATTCGTTATGTTCCAGTATCAACGTTATGAGTTTACATACCAATAAACTGTTTAATAAGAACTCTACTGAAGTCAGCATTTGTCTCATTAGACAGTCACATAAGTCTGAATTGATCCTGAAGAAGATAAAAGTACGGATGGAAAGCAATCTAGCGGGAATAATGGAGGCATTTTCTATCACTTAGTGCATTCGAAAGCCTCTCTAGTCTTCAATTTCCCTCTGTTCATTGCTAAAGACATGGCTAAGCAAGACAGATATGCCGGGGAGTTTGAGTTAACACATTACACCAGAAATATTCCTGATGCACTCAATCCCTCCCTAGTCACCATCAAAGATTTATCATGGAAGGTCTCTTCTTCTCTCTTTAAGGCTCATCTACAGTAGTTTTTCATTTTCTTCAAAAAAGAACATGGCAGCACCCAAGGTGCACCACAATATGTTGGACCTCTGAAAGCCTGCAGTGATTTCAGCTCGATGACAGAATCATAAATGGGACAGAAATCTGCCTGAGTACAGTAATCAATTATACAGGTCTAAGAAAGAGCAGTTTATTACTTTATTAGACTAGGATTGAACAAAAGCTTTGATTCAAGAAGAAATGGGACAGAATAATAAACACAGTAAAAATGCACAAGCTATTTAAAAAAACATGAATCTGCCGTTGCTGAATATCCAATTTTTGTGAGACATACCAAGTTGAGCATTACCAATTTTGCAACAGCTTTCCTGGTTTCAACATCATTTTAATCTATTAGGTTACATAATGACCTAATGAATAAAGTGCACTTTCTTTATGCATCCATGCATATGGCAAGTCCAACCTTTACTTTTTACTTTGTATCCAAATTCAATTTACAGGAACAGTGCACATTAATAAACATTCCTGTAAACATGCCAGATTGGCAATTACAGCTAATTCACAACAACTGCAGTTAAAGCTAAACTGTAGTGCTTGGGCAGGTTTTACAAACACTTCAATTTATTAATTTAGCAGCTGATATTATCCAGAGCATCCAGCATATTACCAAAATCATAAGCAAAAACATACAAAAGAGGAAAAACTGGTATAAACAGTATTGAAGGTAATTAAAAACAAGCTTGTCTCATACTGGCGTGCACATTACTTGCAACATAAAGGATGCTTATTTAAGACTCACTGAAATAATAGAGCATGGTTAAAAGTTTTTATTTCCCCCTCACTATTTGAAGAGACAAAATTGACTGTCTGAAACCTGCTTAAGACTTGTCTGCTGCAATCACATGCTTCAAAAAAGATGAGGAAACCCTCATCATGCACGATTCCAAGAATTGGAGAATTTGATTAAGGTGTCCCAGAATCGCACATTTTGATTTTTAATGGAGTGACTGATGGTATCTATTAGACCTTTTGTCAAAGACTTTGAGAGCCTGGTGGTCCACTGACAGCAGGTGTAGGTGTTGCACAAGAGGACTGAAAGACATTTAAACAGCCTATATAGAATGAGCATGGCAATAAAAGTGCTACTACCTTATTAGTCAACTTGAAATATTTGCACAAAAAAGGATCTGGGATCATTTCAGTTGTATTGCTGTCTATGGAGGGTCAGGTGGCTCTCTGATATCGTTAAAAATGTCTTAATTTGTTTTCTGAAGATGAACGAAGGTCTTATGTGTATGGAATGACATGAGGGTGAGTAACAGTATTTTTTTACATTTTTGGGTAAACTAACTTTATAAGATGTAGTCTGTCCTGTGCTCTCTTGTCTGGGTCTACTATGTCCCTATGTGTGCTGTTTGTGAATTGCCTTGTGTGGATTATATTGACTTCATCTTCTTCATTGTACGCTCATTATTCACCATAGTGTGACCACAGTACTGTTGCTCAATGATGCCTTTTTTGACCAGATTAGTGCTGAATTAAAGTTCCTTTAAAAAAACGGCTTACCGCAAACTTTTGAATGCTATAATGTATATGAACAGACACCAGATCACATTTCATTGGACTATGAATATTGTACTAAAAGACTTAATATGGATTCAGGATTAAACACAATTACAGTACATCAAATTCGCACAGCCACAATTTCAGCCTCAAGATATGACATCTTTCCATATTGAAAAATCTGAGCAGAAATGAATGTAGCCATTCAATTGAAATTCAGTCAGAATGATAAAAGCAGTCAGTACGTGTAGAGGACATGTTCCGATTAGCTTTATAATTAGTTGTATAATTGACCATAACATATTAAAATCGAACATCAGCAAAATAATTGGATTTCCACTCTAACATTTACTGTTCCATGTTCCAAGCAGACATCGCTTTTCCTTGAATATATTTTAATAGGACTGCGTAGAAACACAAACGCTTTTAAAGCAATAGTTATATTATCCAGTTTTCTCAATTATTCTTCCAGTCCGGTAATGCATCTCATTAATCATCAATATAGCTAAAACATAAATATTTGCATTTATTGCTGATCAAAACTCAGATTGCAATCAGACTGCTTTCTAAATGTATGTGCACTGCAAATACCAGACGAGACAGATTTGATATATCGGACAATACCATGAATGCAAAAGCCCTGGCATTTATTTCCATTATAGCATTCAATCCATTGATTTAGCGCATTTCATTGCAATTATAATTAAGATCGTATCATACATTTCCAGCCTGATTAATTTCATTGCATGTCTCTGCAGTGCTTCACATCTTCAGGCTTGATCCCTCTTATTATCCTGCAATACTATGGGCTTTGTCAGGCCTTTTCAAGAACATAAGCCCTTTTTGTGTCTGGTCAAAGTAAAAGACTGTTTAAATCAAATTGCCTCGCAGTTCCCTCTCTCTCTTTTTCTTCCATACATCAAATGCATGTGGCAAGCTTGGCTCCCCACTTGAGGTGTTAATAGTAAGCAGCCTCTTGCGAGAAGGAGAGAAATGAGCATTCACAGATGATGTGGAGAACGATAACACTCAAGGTCACGCCGAAACATGCTGATTCGAACAGCATTGACAAGCAAATAGTGAACAGGATGTTGTGCTGACTGCGTCTCTATGGAGACGATTTGCCTTCCAGGTATGACATATGACAAAATACTTCAAGGAACTGATTACACACAATTACAGCATGGCGTGTTCACTGTCCTGATGTGCCTGATGTTTTATTACATCTGTCTGTTGTAGCCTACTTGAGAAACTGGCTCTGGATTCAAATTTAAAACATGTACATTTCAGAATCACCCTTGCATTATGCTAACCATATAGCTGCCAAAATATGATATCTATTAGTTATTGCTTCTGCAGTACTTGCTCTGTGGAATTAGCTACCAGTGTTGGGGAGCAGCAAACTAAAAATAGCAATGCGACTAATTTAAAGAAATAGTTCACCCAAAAAATGAAAAGAATTATTAATATTCATGCCAAGGATACTGAACTCGAAGTCACTTCGCATAATAGCGTGTGTCGCAATGATGCTTATATCTCTGTGACTAGTAGTCTGGACACTGCTAATGAAAACCAATATTTCATGCTCAGACAGTGTATGCTTTTCTGATAATATGCAGTTGCATTATTAAGAACAATGAGGGTTTTCTTCCTCATCGACAAAGACAAATTAGCATGATTTTACCCTGGAGGGCAAATTGCCAAATTAATCTACATAAACCTGCAAAACGCTTGCTAGTTAAGTATTGGTGATATTTAGGACATAAAATTGCATATTTAGGCAGTGAAATTCATTGTTTTACAACCATGACAGTTTACAATAGTATTCAGCATAAAATGCTGATTCGTTCAGGAACAAAACACCTACAACTACTAAGAAAATCTACTGTGTGTTGCTCAGAAATGCAATAATAATCCTGCTGATGTAATAACTATGCTGTAGCTTTTATTTTTGGAGAAAAAAACACTTGACATCTTTATTAGACGTATTAATGAAACACTATTTTACTTCAAACCAAGCAGGTCTGTGAGAATAGTCACATTTGTATAAATGCCTTTAATAACACTGACATTTAAGGATCACATTCTGATTTAATCACATTGCCCTGAGGATCTATTTTCCTTCTGGCTTTATGGTAAAATTTGTATCAACATTTTCTCCAAAATTTTCAAATATACAATATTTTAAAAACATCAAGCCTCCACATCGCCGGCTGTTTTCTCCTATTTCCATAATGTTGTAAAGATAATGAAATCTGGTTTTGCAATATAGTCTATTTCATTCATTGCATCAGGGTCTCATCTGACTGGAGATGCTTCAAGGTCAATTCAAAACTGAATGAAAGAGCATTCGAAAAAGACAAACAGTTGCCCATTACGTTAATCAGTTTGCGGAGATGTGACGTGAGGCTTTGCCAGTTCTCCATCCATTTTCTCTAGTGTCCACTCAGAACATATGCTCGTGCTCAGCACATCGAACAAACACTGTGTGTCAATAAAGGGGTAAGAGACCCCCTTAAGCAATGAATTAAGCTGTAAATTACTCCGGCCGAGGAAGCTGTTACACTTAAATGTGCACTGTCAGATGTACTTATATACTGCTCAGCATTAATGACCTCTCTCACACACAGAGACCCACCACTTTGAATGATTTTTGTCACATTATTTCACTTGGGCTGATGAAAGACAGACGATATAGCGATATAAGCTTTGCTAGACCCTATTTTATTTATCTCCTATAAAAATGTGCAATTAAGCTGTCATCCATTTTAAAAACACATAATTATGTGATTTCATATTTGCAGAACATAGCAGCTGACATATGATGAATAGCAGCGTGATTATCACTATCGAAAACTGAATCATTTTTGTGATCAATTAAAATTAAATTTAATGTTACCATGAGAAACTGAAAGAAAATACACTTCCAGACTAAAAATGACCATAA
>JAUMHP010000041.1:12310372-12333140 GCA_032361065.1 Enteromius trimaculatus | reverse complement strand
CGTATCTTGGTGAGAGGAGGGGGTAAGATTCCCAGGCCATCTGTGAGCAGAGTGTCAGTGACAATTGTTTTCAAAAGATCTGATAAGTCTGTTTATTGCCTTTTACAACCGGCCTGCTACACCCGAGAGTTTCCTTAGTCCTGCTTTCTCGGACAAGATTCAAATGTCCCTTTCTGTAGATGTGTAGAAGTTCAGTTTTCCTGTAAGGATTAAATTAAATTTCTTCAAACTTTACAGTGGACAGAACCTGCATCAGGCTCAGCCATTGAAGTCGCTCCTGGACCCCCGTGGTGGACATCACCTAGCCAAGGGCACGCGCCACGACCTTCCTTGTCCAAAGAGCGAGGTCAGTCGCGGCGCGGAGTTCCTGTATCCCCCTTGGTCTGGCCCACTCTCGTGCATGAGCTGCAACTGCGTGGGCATAGGCGCACCACCACAGCGCGCCTTACCTGAGGGATTGCCGCATACCCCCTGGCTGCACCACCATTGAAAGTAGCGAGGGCCAAGTAGCCTGGGTGCAGGCGTGACGAGTAAGGGGCTCGCCACAACCTGGAAAGCTCTTGCACCTCCGGGAAGAATGGCACTGGGAAAAGCATCTCTAACCCCCAGAAACCAATCATCCAGCCGCGAAGGGTCGACTGAAGGCGCACGCGGCACCTCCAACCAATTCCTACCGCGGGCGGCGCAGACAACGCAGCGCAGTGCCCTCCCGAGGCGGCTTCAGCCTTACCATCTGACTCACCCTCTGATGCTGCCGAAGTCATCTCATCCTCTCTGGGCGCTCTGAAGGACACACTCAGCCCTGTTACAGGGGGAGCAGTCTCCTCCAGGAGGACCACGGGACTACATGGTGCATCAGAAGTCTGCACGGCTTTCAGCCCGGACAGAACATTCTGAACGCTCACCTGGAAATCCCCCAAGCGCCTCGCTGCAGCACGGGAAGGACGCGAGGGGAGCAGTCTCGCGAGCGAGAGGTGGGAATTCAATGTAGCCATGGTCATACACTTGTGATGAATGCATTGACCTTTCACAAAAGCTCCTCAGCGTGTGCTCGACCCAGACACGCGAGACAGCGATCATGTCCATCCGAAGAGGTGAGGAAACTCCCGCACCCAGATCGGCTCGACATTCCGGAGGACGCTACCAGCCCGCAGGATCCGCTGACAGCCGCCCAGATAAAACACAGTCAGATGAGAGAGCAGGAAAGCAGGAACTCTTGAAAGCAGGACTCTTCCTCGTAGAGGGGGTCTCCTGAAGTAGCTCAGAATGGCTTCGGCTCTGAAGCGAAAGTCTGCATGTGCATTCCGCTTGTGCCCTCTTATACTCACACAGTGATGAGGTGCACCTGAGCGCAATCAAGTGCACGCCAGTATTCATTGGCCTTTTGTATAAAGCTCAAAGGCATTTGGTCTCCCATATGAGTTCCCATATGTTCCCTGAAAGGGTAACTCTGGGTTTTCTGTTTCAAAATGGCAGGTTTGTCAAACTCGAGAAAGCAGGGTAAGTCAAGCCTGTTTCTGAAAGAGGTAACTTTTACTCTGAGTAAAAGAATTTTTTTTTTTTATCTTTTCCCATAACATTACAATTTTGTTTGAGCATGACCGTTTTTTGTTGCTATCAATTACATATATCTGTAATCTAATCGTGCTCTTACATGTGAGCAGATAATGTGCAGCTTTATGTTTCTTTGCTTATTGGAAGCTTATTAATATCGGCGATGCAAAGTAAGGCCACTGTATGCCTGTATGTAGGCTATTTGTAAAAAAAAAAAAAAAATCCATGACATGCTCAAACCTTACCTGATTAAATTATGTTTTTATATTTCATTTTAAGCTGCTGCCATGTTCTTTTAAGACCTGCAGGATTGCACCTACATGAAAATTACAATTAGATTTAACAACAATAATTAGATTTTAATCTCTTGGTAAGTCAGCTCAGAGTTCAAGTTTAAACTACGAGTTGGTTGAACCTCCTTACTGAAACAGGCCCCAGGTTCTGCATTCACAACACAACGTTCACAACACTCACTCTCGCCTGAGTTTGATCACCACCACCTGACATCAATCAACACATCAATCACCACAACCTGGATCTAATCACCTCCCCTATCACAAACAGTATAAAACCACACACCACACAGCACTCTATGTCCGAGCTTGTTCCTAAGTGGACTCTTATTCGGCTAGACCATTCTTCTACCTGTGAAACTTGCCCTTGTGATATTCCTTGTGTTCTCCGCTATCTCTGTGTTCTCCCCAGGCTCCTTGAATTCCCTTTCTGTATCTCTTGCGTCTCAAGTTTGTGGTGTGTGTTTGTGGTTCCTCGTCTCTGTGTCTCCATCTCTGTGTATCTCCAGTGCTCCATTGATCCTGCAAGAAAGACATTCAAGTTCATTACTCAGTGATTATCCATCATACTGTTCATATGCTGTTCTACTCGCCTAACATCTGCTACCATTCTCTGTTACACCTCTGCTGCAATAAATAAATATACTTCTGCCATACTTACCACCTTTGTGTAGTCTGCTTTTAACAAATATGTTTTATAATATTAAGTCATTAGATGTTTGTTTGGTATGCAAAGGGAGAGCAAACAACTACAACTGAGAAGAATATGTTTCTGAAATACCTTACTCTTCTTATTTCCCAAAAAAAAAAAAAAAAAAATGTGTGGGAAAGCATGCTAGATCCTCTAACTTAACTTACATTGAAACAAATCAAGGTTCATTAAAGTATGTCACAGAGAGCAGATGTTATTTAAGGAAGATAAACAAAATGCAAGCTGGTAATTACACTGAGATGAAAGATTATGCTGTTTTAAATTATTTATTATATATCGTCTTTCCAACCCCTTCATTCCTTCATATCACAGCTCCTGTAATTATAACTCATAAATGAGACATGGGGATGTTTGTACTCTAAACAAGATAGACCACAGATCGCCACTGATGCATCTGCTTAGCTTGTGAAATCATCAGTTCTCTCTTCATCAGGAATCTTTGAGCTCAGACTCCAAGAAAAGATAAGTCACTATCAATGCATGCATGGCTGACTCCTTCTTTTAAGGGAAGAAAACGTCAGTCTACTGTGGAGAATGAAATACTTCCAGATTTAGATAGTGAGAATGATGTGTGATCCTGACAGAAGTTGCACAGTGAGCTCTGATCCTGCCGTTTGATTTTGTAGGGCACAGCTTTCCATGTATGAGAAACAGTTAGCAAAATACACTATTTATCTTTCCTTTTCAAGTCATGTATATGCATGACTGCATAGCACTGAAAGAAATGTTCATAGTGTGGCAAGAACAAAAGATAGGAGCTATTTTTGTCAATCCAAATGACTCAGCAGAGAGCTGTACATATAGTACAGTAACCTTTCATATATTCTGACAGGTCCATTAACTTCTGAATGCATGCATTAAAACAATTAC
This sequence comes from Enteromius trimaculatus, assembly GCA_032361065.1. Lineage (NCBI taxonomy): Eukaryota > Metazoa > Chordata > Actinopteri > Cypriniformes > Cyprinidae > Enteromius > Enteromius trimaculatus. The sequence goes on along the minus strand of JAUMHP010000041.1, from coordinate 12,329,711 downwards.
TGGTTGTGTTATTATGCTTGCTATGGCATTACAAGCTGGACTAAGTGAACAGTGGCTCATTGAAACATCCCAGTGGTACTGTATGAACAATAGCTTTATGACTGGATATAGAATAATAAGATATCCTACCTGAACACTTAAGGACAGATAATTCTCATTAGTAGAGTCATTAATCATGGGCAATAACTTTACACTGCAAAAAAAATATATGTTATGTAAATCATTTTATAGAATATGTTGCACAAGAAAAAAAAAACATTTTAGATTGTTGATCCTTTGAACGTTTGTGAAGGCCTCTTTGCAGGCCAGTGAAGATATTCCACACCACACTTATCCAACCATGTTTTCATTGACTGTAAAAAGCAGCCCCATTATTATCCCTCCCGCACCAAACTTTTTACGGTTGACATAACATAGTTTGGCAGGTGACTTTCTCCTGGCATCCACCAAAACCAGTCTCATTCCACAGAACAGACATCCACTGCTCCAGAGTCCACTGGTGTTTTTTATACCAATCCATCTAATGCTTTATGTTATACTGATGTGAGCTGATTGCATTGCTGACCGGCCACAGGAAGTTTGGAACTCTTCAGCTATGAATCAGCAGATGTAGTTTTTATATTTAAAACATATAAAATAGTTAAGCAATATGACACAACAAAAAAAGTGCAGTTTACCTTGAAAATCAGTGCAACTGCAAATGTAACACTGACTTCATGCAAGAGTTCAAACACCAAGTTAATATTAAATATTAAGTTAATATTATGGCTGTTGTGCAGTCAATTGTGTTTCGTTACCAAATGATTCAGTAACCCATTCATAAAGACAGGCACGTCTAAACTAATCGTTTGAATGAATGACTCAATGGCTCACTGCCACCTGCTGGCGGTTTACTTTCATTTTTAAAAGTATTTCAGATTTGTATATTAGAAAACTGTTAGATGAGTGAGTGATTGAATGCAGGTGAGTCATTAAATGCTGACTGGGTACTAATTTTGGAAAACCACTAGCCACAGTGGGCAAAACGGTCAGCAAAAAAAGTTATGTCAAGCCCTGCACCCAACCTAGTATGATGAGTGAATTCATTGAGCTCTTCTGAATGACCCATGTTTACAACCTGAATTCAAAATCAAGACCTAATACTTTTGTCCATCTAATGTACATCTAATAAGATTAGGCATGATTCATTCAATACGATTTTCTGCCTGCACATCAACATTAACAGTGTTTCACATGTATTTCATACCTGGTTGGAGTTTAATGACAATTTAATTCAGTCATAAAAGTGCAAATTACTGTTATTAGTGCCATCTGGATTTCATTTCCGTCTTTTCTTAATACATTTAAACAGGTGTTTCTTAATCAGAGTTTCGAGATAAATAAAAAATGCAAATATCTTCTCTATATAGCACATCCACTATTGTTTGTTGTTGTAGTTGTTAAATAAATCTGATTTACTTCTATTCATTATGGATTAATTCAATTGATCAAATGTAACAGTGAATACAATTAATAAAAACATTACTTCTATGTTTTTATCTGTGCATCAATAATGCTTAAAGTGTATCACAGCTTTATTAAAGCAGCTTAGCTGTTTTCAACATTGATTCAAGAATAAAAGAAAAACTTTCTTGAGCACCCAGTTTGGTTCGAGTAGAGACTGCCATTCTTGAACATTCTTGGCATGCCCTGAATACTGAATTGAAAAACTATTCACCTCTATATTCACATTTTTATATCAATTTCTCACCCTCATAAAAGCGAACTGCAATTCTCCACTGAGCAACAGATTCAATTAAACGCTTTATTTCCACCCTGTTCATTTTCCCGCCACTGTGTAAATAATCTAGCAGAAGTGCATACTGTATGTCTGAAAATCTACTCAATCATTTTACAGAAATATTCATTTTAAATTACACAAGAATACTCATCTCATAAAGGGTATAGCATTTACAGGAATGACCCATATGTAGGCTTCTAAATTACATCTAGCAGCTTGGATTAATTAAGCCAGCAATGTTCCAATGAAGTTTTGCTAGAAGAATCCATCCAGTGGATCTTCGAGACTGTAGTGGCTTGTTAGAGCAGCCACGGCTTGCCAGCGTGACTGGCTCAGATATAAAAGAGGCCGTGTGGAAAGGGTCCATCAGTGGTCTCCTGTCTCTGTAGGTTGGCTTTCCTGCTGAGGAGACAGCACAGCATGAGGCATCACAGGCTTGGGAAGGATCGATGGAGCAACGTGAGAAAAGCTTTAAAAAAAGTTTCTTCAGGCGGCTGTACCGTCGAGCCAGCTGCTTGATCTTCGACCCAGTGGAAACTGCAGTGTTGGATACAACAACTTCACCATATGGCCATGAGGGTGTATGTTGCATCAGGGAGAAAACAAATATCTTGTTTGTTTTTGTATTGTTCTGACAGCTGACTGATGGTACAGTACAGTTTACTGTATTTATCATCTAGGCTTGTGTGTCGTGTCAGGTTTCTTATATTGTTAGATATTTAATGTTATTTTGGAACATTAAAAGCAGAATATTATAAAATATTACATTTTAATTTATAACACAGTTGCTGATATACAATAACACTCAAAGGTTTTTGAATAACATTTTTTTTTTATGTTTTTTAAAGAAGCCTCTTCCGCTTACCAAGACTGCATTTATTTGATCCAAAGTACAGCAAAAATAGTAAAATGAAATATTTTTACTATTTATAAAAAAATCTTGATTTTTAATGGTATATAGTGTATAATGTTACAAAATGTTATTTCAGATTAATGCAGATCTTTCGATATTTCTTTTCATCAAAGAATCCTGAAAAAAATAACTCTGTAAATAGCTTATTTAAATATTTTTATTTTAAGTAGCAAAATTGAAACACTGATTTTGGATCAAATAAATGCTGGCTTGGTGAGAAAATAATTATTTAAAACACATTAAAATCTTACTGTTCAAAGACTATAACATGTAACATTTTATTCCGATAATCCAGAGACTTTAGAGATTCTACTAACAGTAAGTAACTTGGCAACTACATGTCAACTAGCAGTCGTTAGAGTATTAGTAGACTGTCTACTTAATATCTCCTAACACTTTATTTTGGTGTGTTCACAACTTTGTAAGTACTGTATGTCAACTTCTTCTACTAACCCAAACCTATACCCTAACAGTCTATTCTAAGAGTCTAAGAGTTAGTAGACATGTAGTTGTGAATTAGTGAGAATTAGTTGACATGCATTTACAAAGTTAAGTAGAATGTCTAAATGGACTATTGAAATAAAGTGTAACCAAACCATAGACTGGTAGTGTATATTGAAAAACAAATAATTAGATAATAACAGATTTAATACATCTTGTTTATGGTATATAGACATTTTATTATGATATTTGAAAAATCTTTTGCATTTTATCCAATTTATACAAATTTTTTGTATAAATTTTGAACAAGAGAAATGACTCTACCCTTAGTCTTTCACCTTATTCCCTTACAATCCTCTTAAATGGACCCTTCCTCTTGCTTCAGTATTTCTGCTTCATGTTTGTTTGTTTGTTTTTTATCAGTGTCTCCACACACTTGCTGGCCTGGGGCATGATGGCGTTTGACTTGAACGGCCAGCTGATGGTATACCAGAACCCTCTGCTCCTCCGGATGACCAGCCCTCCGTCCTGGCTGAGCTCTGCGCTGCTCACAAATGTCACTCGTACACAGAGCCTGCCAACTCTTTCATTAGCAAACATGACCTGGCTTCCATCACATGACAAACAACCCTGCGGGTCAGCGACCCCTTGCTAAAGATCTCCCACCTGCTCTGCCATAAACAGGCCTGCTGTGTGCACAAGTAATGATTATATGAATCAAGCTGTTGTTTACATCCACAGCATCTTTATAATGTCATTTTTGTTCTCTATAAACAATTGATGTGAAATCAGTTACTTGGAACATTAAGTTGTATAACAGTGTCCATGATTAAAGACTTTACATAATTACCTGAAGAAACAGGAAGGTTGAGACATTTTGGATATTGAAAAAAAAAACATTAGGCTATGTAATTCAGCATCAAGAACTACTTGCTGATGGCATGCAGTATTTTTGTAAAGAGACATTCTTTTTGTATATAGAATCAGTTTGAGCAAAAATCTGACTAGCGCAGCATGAGTCAGCAATATAATGTATACTGCTATTTGCAAATGCATACATATACAGTGGGTACGGAAAATATTCAGACCCCCTTAAATTTTCCACTCTGTTATATTGCAATCATTTGCTAAAATCATTTCAGTTATTTTTTTTCCTCATTAATGTACACACAGCAAAACTGACAGAAAAACACAGAATTGTTGAAATTTTGGCAGATTTATTAAAATATATAATATATATTTTATACATTTATTTTGTTTAAATTTCCTGTATTATTTTTCTCACATTTGGCACATTAAAGCATTCAGGCTTTAAATCTGACAAACACTCAATAACAGGCAAAATAACACCAAATGTGAGAAAAATAAGACAGGAAATTTAAACTAAATAAACCATATTCTAAAAAGATAATCTAAAAACCACACTAATATTTTTAACAAGCAATTTAAGGACAAACAATTATCTTCAAAGGATTTTTTTGTAGATATTTTTTTTTTCTCAGTCATTATTTGTAGAAAAGTGTTTTCAGTCATTTTTACCTCAGAAGAAAATTCACTATCAGATATTTATCTAAGATGAGGTTTTTGTTAGTTTTCACTACAATTTTAGGATTTCCTTTTTAAAATGCGCAAATTTGCAAGATAGAAAATGAAATCCATTTTCCACAAACACACCTAAAACTGACCTAATAAATTAAAAGCCAGGCCTACATAAAAAAATCAGTTTTTCATGTAGTGCTTGGTATGCTAAAGATTTCAATCATTTTAAATGAACAACAAAACTCTTTCTATAGCTACACGCTTACACTTTTCTTCAATTACAAACATCTGCTGATATCGCTGTGAATTTACGACTGTTTTTGCCTTCCCTCTCATAATAAACAGTAAACGTGCGAACTGATCATTCATTTTAATTAGCGAAAGTTTACATGCAGCATGATTTATGTTTTGGAGTTTAACATCACCATCAACTGCTCTCTTGACTGTTTGCTGTTTCAAATTACCAGAGCTGGCAGGCAGTTCAGAGCAGCTGTGTGTGTGTCTATGACTAATAACACAGACACAAACAGCGGTGCGGTGGAAGCATTTTTCTTCCGCGCTCCCTGCATTATGAGGCCTCTTCACCAATTCAAGAGTCTAATCTAATTTCCCTCAGACTTGTAGAGCGTGAACAAGCCGCTGTGAAGCTTGGCATCTGAAGATGGTCTGCGACAAAGGCTCTGAGAATAAACATGAAGGAGCGTGTCTGCATGTCTTGTGATCAGCGGCCATTGATCTATGTGTTCCTGGTATGAGAGCGGCTAAAAAGTTTCCTTGAAAAGTTTTCTTCTAGTGGAGATCAATACACCGGAGGAGTCTAGCGGCCTCTAGAGGTCAAGCAAGTCACTACAACATTTAGCAGAAACCACCATATCCACCTTTCTCTTGACTGCGTTATAAATTATGGGAGGCACTTCCGGTTTGAAGTTCAACTCAAAAAGACTGCAACAAATAATTCCATAAAACGTGTTACTTATAAACCTTATCTGTCATTTTGACAAAATGTCCTGTACATTTTCATTCATTTTATGTTTTCAGAAATCAAGAGAATAACGTTATATTACAATATCTATAGAATAGCTCTTTTCAACCTGCTGCAATATTTCCTTCTTGAATATTTTAATGTTTTCTTTGTATTCCGTTGGAGGTAAATGAAAAAAGACAACATAAACTGTAAATGCTCTCACTATGTAAATTAACAATATAAACCATGAATAATTTCCTGGAACGCACTAATAATACACTAACAAATCTTTTCCCCAAATCCTCATTTCTTGGTTTTGGTTTTACACGGATGCTGTAAAATGTAATATAGACATATATTAGTCTACTATAATATTGCAATATATTGCAAGATAATGATATTTAGAAAAGTTTGTAATATTGCAGCGGATACAAGGAGGAGCTATTCGTGGTATTTTGAAAGTAATTTTTAATGCTTTTACCCTTTTAAATTTCTTTTTAATGATTGATAATGAGTAAAATAACGTCACCTTGTTGTAATGTACCCATTTTTTAAAAATGGTTATTACTGCATTTATTGAACAAACCTTTTGTTGAATGTTTACAGTGCAAACAGAAGTTGCGTCCATATTTTCATAGCAGATAGGTGGATAGAAAATAAATATTTTGGTGAAAACCAGATATGCACATTTTGTTCCCATGCAATAAATTTACCAGAATTTTTTTTCCAACATGGAATTTATATAGATGCAGCAAGGACATATAAGTTCAACAGCGGTATGAAAGAATACTGATCAATTTCTCAGAAGCCCACAAGCTATTTTCCTTGTGTTCTACCATGATAGATCCGTGTACAAGCACACCTGAGACCCTGGCCGATGATATTCCATGCCAAGGCATCCAATATTCCCTTTTAAGTTAAAAAAGGAGAATAGGGTTTTTTTCATATGACACGATTTGATATTTACTCGGAACATGCAACTTAGCCCTGAACTTCTTGTGCCGGGTCTCCACAGGCTGGAGATTTAACAGAGATCCCTTCTGCACCCCATTGCCATAGTAACAAAATCTACCCCAATTACAGCTCAAACACTCCCCTGCTTAGAAAGGGTTTACACTTAGATATCCTTTAATAAGGTCGGATGTGGAGAATAGGAATATTTGCTCTCATATTTCTCTACAGCAGAGCTCCCGCTTTGTAAGTACGACAGGCTTGTGACTGGGGATGAAATCAGTTTGGTAATAGATGAATTGCAGCAGGAAAAAAGATCCTTTAGGGCCCAGTATGTTACATCATTGCTAATGGCTTCTGCCCTGATGGCAAACGAAATTAAGAATAAATTAATTAGGTGCATTCATTAAATGAACTGTAGTCTGCTCAAAGTACAATTCGGCCAGTCATTACTTCAGATGCAGTCACTTTTTAATGTCTAAATCATGTCTTTGATCCCTGTTCCTTTCACAAGTCTGAACATACATGAATTTCTTTATTACAAAATCAAAATCAAATTTGCGTGGAGACAAACAGCAGGTACTTGAATCCCAAAAGAATGAATTTTAATGACTCATTAAATACCGTGTTCGCATAAGAACCGTGACTTCTGGCTCAAAAACACGGAGGATTCAAAGTATTACTGCAAACAAAAATAAGTAGATAAAGCTACAACGCCAAACAATGGCTCTGCATGCAGAGTAAATCTTTTCCTAGTAAAATATTTATATATTTAATAACAAAGGAAATGTACATCAGTGGAACCGATTAAAGATTATGTGCAGCATATCAAAGAACTTTGTTTTCAACCCATTTTACATGAAGCTATTATGCAAAACTTGCAAATCTTTCAACATCTCTAGGGGCTGACAACACCAGGCAAGCATCCCAAGTTTTGTCCTAACTTCCAAAGTGTTATTAAGTATTTGGAAATGTATGCAGAGAGTAGATACTGAGGCTTTCCTGGATAGCAAGGAAGCAGTTGAGTATCTGGATAAAAAGGCAGGGGTTTGGAACTAAGGATAAATCTTAGACTTTGTGAAGATATCATGAAAAAAAGATGAGGAAGCTCTGGGACTTTTCATTGTTCACTGCATTAGCGGTGGGGATTTTTCACTGGTGTTTTCTATAGGTTATATACTTAGACCAGTAAGTGGTGACAAGCTATCTTTAAAAGCAAATCTTTAAATCAATTAATGCAACGGATATGTCAAAACTTTGATTCAGTCAGGAAGAAACAACAGATTTTTACTATTGAGTCAGTGAATGATTCACTCAGTCGGCTCATTCAAAAAACACAGTTTCAATCCCAAATGAAAGCATCATTAAATTTATTCAAGAACAAAATTTGATAGCACTTTAAGCTTTTATGTATAATATATTATTAAAGGTTATTAAAGGTTATAGGCTAATGATAAATATGATAAATGTTCATAATGTCCATTGTAATTGCACTTGCAAATAATTGTAACCAAGATCAGATGCAATGTGCAGTGTATTACAAGTTGCATTAGGCATTAATAGGCACCATTGTAGTGTTGTTGGTATTTTTTTTTCTTTCTATTTTTAGTTAAATTCTTGTGTGCTTTTGTCATTTTTATTAGTTTTTTTTTCAGGTTTTGTGTTTTTTAAATATTATTTTTATTTTAGTTTTAGTTATTTTAGTACATCATCAAGTTAAACTAAATGGAAGTCATAAATAGGTCAATATGTCATCTATACGTCAAAATGATTTTTGTTTTCGTATAAAAACCACAAGTTTTCATTTTTATTTGACATACTATTTACATGCATTTTAATCAGACTGGGCTGATATTATCATATGTTTTTAAGTGTGGCTTAAAGTAATAGTTGACCAAAAAAATGAAAATTCTGTCATAATTTCTTTTTTTTTTGCTGAACACAAATTAAAAGTTTGTAACCAGGCTGTTTTGGGTCACCATTGACTCCCATAGTATTATTGTGTTACAAACTTTCTGACAGAATTTTCATTTTTGGGTGAATTATCCCTTTAAATGTGCAAACACTTAATAATTCTTCTTTATGAACAGTATTCATCGTTCATTATATTTACTTAAAAAAAGAGTGCTCTTTTTTTTAAATACTGGCATTTGTTGTAGTATTTCTACAAGTGTTCAAATACCTGTTGGCTTCGTTGTCTACAGAAAATGTGGATAGGTAGATTAGCAGCACTAAACAACAGCTTAATTTGTGAGGTCAGAAAGGTTGAAAGAAGGGACATGGATGGCATCTGTTTTGTTAAATGATTTGTCCTCCCAATCACGCTCATCTTAAGCGATGAACACAGGAATATTCATGGCAGGGAGGCAATGAAGGGCCCTTCTGTCTTTCATTACATGCACAACAATGAATTCATTGGAATTATCACGGAAGCATGACCTTCGCTTTCACCCCTGTGTTCATTACTGGCAGCGGCAGGGCCCATGCTCTTAGATTATTTCACACTGTATAAGAGAGTAAGCCAGAGTGGAGCGCACAGACCCCATCAAGAGGTGGCGGGCTGCAGAAAATGAATATGAAATCCAAAGGCAATTTCCTTTTGGCCAGATGGATGACTTGGTATTCCTGACGAACGTTAGGAGATCAAGAAGTCCTATTAGCGCATTCTGATAACAGCCCAGTGCATGAGAAGGAGGGGTTGACATTGTGCTGAAGTTCCTTTTACAAAGAAAAGCCTTGCAACATATACATTTGCTCTATATGTATGTTTATCAGTTTTCTCATAGAAAGGTACAACCATCGTTTTAGCGAAAAAGGAAGCTTTTGCCAGGATATTGGCAATAAAATTATTTTCTGAGCAAAGACTGACTTGAGAGTCGATATTCATTTAATACAGCATTGGTTGGTTGCTTGAGCTGCATGGGCTTCTTTGAGCCAAGGTGATATCTATCAAATGCCAAAAAGAGTATATAAAATGTAGGAAGGGAGGAGGGAAAAAGCAGAATGAGGGACATGGGCAACAGAGGACCTTTCATGGACAGACTCCCAGACGGAAGCTATTCCCCATCTCTTTAGAAAGTGTAATGAAGGGAGACTGAATCAAAGAGGTCCAATATTATGCCTGACCAAATGGATTGCCTTTGCAATGAACAAACAGGGGACGAAGACAGGGCATGCTTGGAAATACTATGTTTTCTCTTTTTTTAGTCTCCTCAAGCTTTTGGCCCTGGCAGCACGGCTTCTCAAGTTTTGGCCCTGGACCCCTCAGTGAAGTCATAATCATTGCCTGTCCACCTAATCGCTGCTGAAGTTTAATTTAACATTGATCTGTTCTTACTGTTCAGATAATATGTGCTACAATGGAAGCAGAAAAAATAAGACCAACTTCAGAGTACCAGACAAAAATGCTGTTGAAATTTGTGTGACTAGTCATAATGTGCACACACGGTAAGCTCACTGTGATCTGTTTTTGTTGTTGATAATTGCAGACTTAAAGGGGTGGTTAACCCAAAAATTAAAATGATGCCAGTAATTACTTACCCTCATGTCATTCCAAACCTGTAAGACGATATTTTGAGCTGACCCTGCAGCAGTAGAACTACCACATTGTTCAAAACTCAAGGACATTGTTAGATTTATTAAATTTTTTTTTTCCATTTCCATTTACTTTGCAAATTTTACCTCTTATTTCAGACTTCTCTTTTTTAAATTTTCATATTTGTCAATTCCGGGTTCATGTGTTAGAATTTGCGTGTGTGTGTGTTGAGGGGACCTTAAAAAATTGTGAAATCTAAACTTAAAATAGCCACAAAAACAGTAAAATTTGGAGATAATGGCAAAATTTGCTTTATTTATTTATTTTTATTTTACATTTTTAATCCTATTGCATGCAATGTTGTTTAATCATAAGAAATGATGAATTGTCACTGATGAAGGCATAATGCTGAAATGTTTTGTCTAACTTAATAAAAGATTTTAGAGTCCGGACAAATCTTTGTAATGCTAATCCTAGAAACAAGTTTACATATTAAATCAGCAATTCACCCCAAAATGAAAATGATTTACTTACCCTAATGTCACTCTCGAAACCTGTAAGACATTATAGTCATAAAAACCTCTAACAATGAACGTCCTACTGACTTTGATTGAATTGACAAAAACAGAAGTATTCTTCAATTTTTTTGTGTGTGTGTGTTGAACAATAGCTTAAAAGGACTAAATGGATGGAAAACTGGATTTTCATTTAAACCCTTTCTTTAGCTTTATCTTTGCCATAATAAAACTAGAGATTGGGTTTTAGAGTGGTTTTGGTCACCTTAGCGGACCTGCTAATAAACTAGCATCCATAATGACATCAATTGGTAATATATTGTGCTCTACAGGGTAATACCAGTAATATATACTTCTCTCATAGACAGATATTGATTCTCACAGGGGTGAGGATGCGTCACTGCAGAAGAGAACGAGGTTGATGAAGTTGTCCTGGATTATCCTGGCCTGCCCCTGTCGTCTGGTGAAGACAAAGTGCAGAGACATACTGGCAAGTGATAAACAGCATGGCTGTTTGCAAAAGTCTCAAGTAGTGTGATCATCTGCATTACCAGTTAAACTAAGGCAGCAAGCTGTGAATGCCTCTGGGCAAACAGTGACAGTGCTAGACTGAAGAACAATTCAGATTCGTTTTGTGCACATAATCAATGCTCTTATGCAACTGACTGATATGGGTAAATCTATACAACAGGTGCTTCTGCATGTTTGCTATTAAAGTACATTTGAACAAAAAAAAAGAGGACACTTGTCTTTGAGTTTAATGATCTTCCCATTATTTATTAATTGTTAATGAATATTAATTAAAATTAATCAATTTAATAATTATAAATGCCATATTTAATTTACATTGGGTTCATTTGTTATTTATTTCATTAATAACACATTTTGTTTTAAATTAAAATGTGCATATACGAAAAACAAGAAGGACCCAGGAAGGTACTGTTAGACTGTCAGGAAGCGGACTCAACACAGGAGGCAAGTATAAATCAACATTTATATTATATAGTATTTATTGCAGTTTGAGGACATAGAATGGATTTGGCAGATGAGCACAGGTGAGTAGCATAATAGATGGATCGTTTGGAGAGAACTGAGGTAGGAAGTAACTAGAATGTCTTTATTTGTAGGAACGATGGAGCGCTGGAGATGGAGGGAAACGATGGAGACACAGAGACGAAGAACCACGACCACACACCACAAACCGGAGACGCTGGAGACACCGGAAGGGATTCATAGGGAGAACACAAAGATTGCAGAGAACACGGAGTAATCACAAGGAAAGTAAGGAAGGCAAATCTTAGAGAGTTCTTGCCAGACATAGGTCTAACTAGCTTGAAACGAGCATGGACAGTGACTGAGGGGTGGTGTGTGGTTTTATGTGGTTAATGATAAGTGCGGAGAGTGACTGCAGGTGGAGGTGACAGGTGTTGGTGATCAGTACTCAGGGACGTTTCAACCAAAATTTTACCAAATATCAACATCTTATAACATTGTGTGCCTGCTGGGATGACTTCATTCCTCTTTATTTTCTTCTTTTTAGTGCCATGTGGTCAACTTTTTTTAATATCTATTTCTGTCTTTTTAGTAGGGCTTGTACAGCACAGTGGTCAACTACTGTTGTCTTTATTGTGCATTATAAAAAAACAATTAATTGATTGATTTATAAGGAACATGCCAAACTGCCGTTTTAATGTACCGTTACACCCCTAAATCACATGCAATTATATTTCTTCATATCCCTAAAGTATTACAGAAATTTAGGTTTAAGACTGATATTGTACATTGATTTAGTCCCGCTAACAGTCTGTGTGAGAAACATACACTTCCCTTGGAGGTGGCAATCAAAGTGCTACAAACTTTTCTAACATGACATGTAAGTAAAGCCGCTGAGGAGAACACGTTGTCATCAGTATTTTTAGGTGTTTTTCATTTCCTAGTGCTAATTGCGATTTTTGCAACTCTGCGTGCAGTAAAATTTCCCTCAAGACCCAGAGAGTTACCCCTTTAAAGATACAGTAAATGACATCCAATTAAAACTCCAGCACAATAAGGCAGTCATTACAGAAATGTTTCAAAAGGAAATCATTAAATTAAATCTGGTAAATGTCACTTCATGTACGCTAACGCACAGATCTATGAATTAGTCACATTCTAATGGCACTGTGGTGAAGTGCTCGAAGGCAAAACAAGATTTTAAAGACATGTAAATCAGGATTATGAGATAACCGTGTTTTCTCGTTTTCTGTGGAAAGGAATAAGAGTTACAGTCAACAATGTCATATCACGTGGTGATTCTATGATAAATCTGCCCAATTACCATAAAGAGTCGAAGCGATCCCAATCACATTATCTCCCTCATATTACATTCATGACATACAAAAGCGGTGAAGCCAGGGGCAGTCATTAACCATTATGCGGCCATTCATCACTCTGATCTTGCATTGACCAAACAGGTTACAAATGTCCTTTTTGTATGCATGCAAAGCGTTAACCTTCTCCTTGGCTCCTTCCTCATCCTCAATGGCCTTAGTAAAATGGCAACTTCACAAGCCGTAATGATGTCACTGAAGTATCACTTGTCATCTGTAAGTGATGGCAAGCAGAGTCCCCACGCAGTTCAAAGAAGATTGATGATTTCAGCGCTACCGCAGCAATGCTAAAGGTCACACCCAAACTGTCTGCACCGTGAGACTGGCACTGCAACAGCTTTGTGTGCCACTTTCCATGAGATCAGTCATAAGGGTCATTTTTTGAAATTGAGATTTATACATCATCTGAAAGCTGAGTAAATAAGCCTTCACTCATGTATGGTTTGTTAAGATATGAGACATATGAAAATTGCCAATAAAGTTATCCAAATGAAGTTCTTAGCAATGCATATTAGTTAGCAAAAATTACATTTTGATATACAGTATTTACAGTAAGGTATTTACAAAATACCTTCATGAAATATGATCTTTACTTGATATCCTAATTATTTTTGGCATTAATGAAACATTGATCATTTTGACCCATTCACAAAGTATTAAATATGCCTGCTCATTACCTGTTGTAATCTGTGGTGCAGTGTCACAGCACACACACACATACGTATATATATATATATAGAGAGAGAGAGAGAGAGAGAGAGAGAGAGAGAGAGAGAGAGAGAGAGAAAGATTTTTTTTTTATGTTTTGCAAGAAGTCTTTTATGCTAACCAAGGCTGCATTTTTTTAAATCAAGTAAAAACACAAATGTTGTGAAATAATTTTCAAATTTTTAAATGTGATGTATTTTCAGCAGTCATTACTCCAGTCTTCCTGATCATAGGATCCTAAAGGTATTGCTCTCATTGTCTAGCTCAAGATGCTCAAGAAACATTTGTTATAATAGTGGCGACCTCACTGAGGTCAATTTCTCCCAGTGAGGACACACAGGTAAGTTTTACCAACTTGAGGGCAAGGAATAAAACTGAATGAGACCAGAGTAACAGTACAAAATTATGCTTTATTATAAAGGAGCATGAATAAAAAGGAGGAAGCAATCAATAAAATCGCTCAGGACATTCCCACTTCACAGGAACAGGGCAGGCTGGCTGCAATGCAGGAGGTCAGCTAAATCCACTTACTCTCACGTGTACCATGGCCAAAATGTGCCGCCGTATCACCCACACACTCACTTGTTACTATTGCTGAAAGCAGGACAATAAATACCACCACCCCAAATAGTCAAATAGTTTAAAACAGATACCAAACATACCTTGATAGCGAACTCCGCCATTGTAAAACAAAATAATATATTGCAGCTAGAACTTAAAGCACTTAAAGCAGAGAAAGTCAGAGTGAGCAGCTCATGGCTTTCTTGTCTCAGTAAGAAGTGTCTCTTTACCCTTTGCAGAGGTTTAAAGCAGTAACTTTAATTCATGTAGGCTGTCTGTGACTCAGCTCTCTCATAATGGTTAAAGCTCATATCTTCCAGCCATGGGTCCATCTGTCCTTGCTTCATTACCTCTGTCTAAGCCGCATTTCATCTCAAATATCTCCATTTTGACACTGCATTGCAAATATAGCCAGGGTTGGAAGAGTTGGGAAACTTACAGCTCTAATCAGAAGTAAGACACCAAACGCTGTCCATGGCAGATGGCATGTCACGTTAACCATCTGGCTAACACTTGCTTTCATGATTTTTTTATTATATGTTGCGCAGTTCAGGAATAAAATGAAAAAGGTAGCTTGTTAACCTCATATATACACCATGACAATGTTCATTTACAGTGGCGAAAAATTGTAATTAAAAAAGAAGATAATATAGATAATAACAATATAAAAACATACATTTCAGAATTGCTCCATGCTGTATAATAGCTACACTGGAGCCAAAAAATATTTTCTTAATTTTAAATGTACTTTTTTTTCTGTTTAAATCTGATAACATTTGTTGTTCCTCATTTAAAGTAATGCTATGCTTATGACTTCACTGGTACATAGTGAAAAAGTTCATTTAAATGCATGAACATAAATCAAAGTTTTTAATTTCTTACTTGGCCAGTAAGCTTCAAAGTTGCAGGTATCCTTAGTTCCAACCATGAGCATGTGAGTAACTGTAATAGTGTCATGGGAACTATTTCTATCAGCTTCATATAAATTTTATCAGCTACAATAAATGAGAAGGTGCAGTCAATCAATGGAGAGAATCTCATCAGATATGAAAAGCAATTAAAAGTACCTGGGTCGTTTCGAGTGAGTGAATGTTCCTGAATTTTAATGCCTCTTCTTTATCATCATGGATACCCCTAATAATAACTGCACAATACAACAAAAGCATGGTGCAATCAGCTTCTATTTCCCCCCAATACAATTTAGCTTTGTCATCCCTTCCCTGACACAGATTGTGTCATTTATGTTTACTCAGTGGCTTTCATTCTAAAACTTAATCTGCGTGAACTCAATCCAAATGTACAGTTCATATTAAGAAATTTATCTTCCGCCTTTGTTGTTGGTCCCAACGCTCCTTGGCTTTTCAATTCAGAATTAATTGTGTGGGCTCAGAGGAATTACACGTCTCTAAAACTGTTTCATTCTTCCAGAGAAATGTGTTAACACCATTTGCAAACACAGCAATAAACTTCCTTGCTGCAATAATACTGTATCCACAAAGCATAGTAAAGACGGATTACACCAGGATAAAGCCACCCTGAAGTTTTGAAGACTGCTGTTATATTTTCCTTCAAATCAGTACATAAAACAGAAAACGAGCACTCAAATCAGCCAACGAGTACCACGGCTGTCTGATTGGAATGCGGTTGAATTGAGCAAATAAAAGAAACCTGATGCACATTACTTGCGGTAGAATGAAAAAGCGTCACACAGACACAGACAAGGTTTATGTGAACGCTCAAGGGTTTTATGAGGTTAAAAAACAATTACACTCTTAGTGATCCTGATGATAGTCTGCACTGCCTGACAAATATATTTGGATGTCATTTTAAACTAAAAGAGTCATCATTCACAGCACTTGCGTCACAAATGTTTTCCTCCCTGCACAATATGCAAGAAGCAGCATGACAAATAAGTACAATGTGTCATTGATCTTCAATAGATACTCATTTAAATTTCCCCAGGTTAATTTGGCCATACAGTGCTTTCATTTTGACATGTTTAACATTTGTTTTGTTTTTTTGTATTACAGGAAAAGTAAAATGCATAAATCGAGGTCAAAAGGCCAATATCAACTGCAGCTAGACTGTATTTCTTTGCATTGTACTTATTTATGTATTCAGAATTTTGGACCAATGAAAGTTCCCACAAGGGCAGGGCTGGACAATATAGTAATCACAATCTCTTCTGTGTGCTACGTAAAAAAAAAGCAAAACCTATAATTTCTTTTAGTCTGAAATGACAAAACAAATTAATCTGGAACTCTCTCTGGCCTCATTATTTACCTCAGCATGAAAATCAGCATTGCTGGAGGCTATTCTCACGAAGCTCAGTCATAGCGAAGAAATCATTTCAGCATTGCTTGACTGCAGTTCTTGTCTGAGTGATGTAACTTTTTCTTACCAGCCCAAGTTTTCCCTACTTTAGTTTTTCTATTATATTTCAACAGGCATTGAGTTAAAAATATACCACCAAGCTTGAAAATGTACCAGCATAAAGCGGAAACTTATTCTAGATGTTACATTTAAAGTTATCTGTTGATGTCACACTTTTTAGCAGTTTTTTTCTCTTTATACAGTAGCTGTCGATGTGTAGATAAGCATGAAAAATCATAAAAAAAAAGTAAAAAATCATACTCATTATTTACTCATTATTATAAACATCTTTCTAGACAACACACAGCACAACCAGTCCTGTTCATGAACAAAATGATCACTATGAGGTGTTTTTTTTTAAATAAAGTTCAAATAAAAGAATGACAAAGTGTAATGGCCAGCTATACCCTCCTATCCAGTAAACATTGATACTTTCTAGCTTGCTAAATAGTTAAATAAACACACATTATCCTTTCATACAATACTAGTAAATGAAAAACTGTCAACGTTCGTGAAATGTCCACAAAATTATATCCAGTCATCACAAGCTATCATTCGTCTGCCATCCAATAAGCACGCTGTTTATACAAGATTTGTTGTCAAGGAAGGATTACTGTAGATGTTTGCTTGTCAGCAACATTTGCACATTTCTTACACATTGAAATTTAGACACTGAGCACAGATAAGCCCAGTCAGTCTATTAGTGAAACCTCAATACTAGTCAATCCGACGGATGCGTATGTAATCCATCACGCAGATAATAGAGAAAGTGCTATGGCATATTTGCTAGGGTCTGGCTAAGAACCCAAAGTCTAGTGTCCAACATTTCAGTAGCAGGACCTCTATTTAAATTCAGTGAAATGGAAGCAAATGCAACTAGCAGGATTATTAATGATGTCAGTTTACCCCTGGTGCAGCAGTGCACAATAAATAATATCCCTCCTTCCTAATTTATTCAGCCTAGTCTCCACAGCGGCCCGCTGTTTAACACAACATGGATGGATCTCCCCTGGCTTACTTACAGCCCTCTAATAAAGGTCATTTTTACCTGCTGTATGCGGATTGAATTTGACTTGCCATTTTCCGCTCGCAACTCTCTGTGGCAGCGTGCTACTGGGGGCACTAAGTGAAAATCGATAGTGCAGGCTAAATAAGGTTTAAATCAAGCCGTAATATCTGTAATAATTCACTACACCAGTCCAAATTATCCAGCAGAGATTGTAACAGGGTGAAATATGCTGAGAGTCGGTTTTGAAATGGTCTCCCAGTCAGCAAGTGATTGGAATAAAATGGCATGGGAAGATGTTCGCACTGTTCAAACACTATGTGAGATGAGAGAAGACTTCTCTGAGTGAATGCAGCTCAAAGTCAGGGGACAGTTTGCTTCAAAGCTCTTTATCTCGAAATCGCATCCTAGCCGCTCTACGGTATAGAAAAATTCCGAATCCTGGGTCCCAGAATTACCCAGAAAGTGAATTAAACAACGTTTGATGGAGTTAGAATAGAGATGTCTCCTAAGTAATAATGGCTGGGTGATGTTTTATATTCAGAATTCCCACTCTTGAAGTCTTTAAAAGCATTTTATGAACTCTAAATTCATTGTAACAAAAACAAGTCATGGATGAACTCATATATGAATATATCATATACGTATTTCATTTATGAAAGTGGTGTGCAATAAATTTAAAATTATTGAAAGACTTTTGATGTTTAATGAGACAAAGGTAGGACTGAATTATATGGTAAAAAAATAACTAAATAAAAAATTACCACCGTGTTTTTTCCATGAACTCGACATTGATATTCATTAATTGGGCAGAAATGCATTCTGCATGTTTACACCTCAAGAATGAAATGTAAACATAAATGTAGGGTACCATGAAATATATATATATGAAAACATCTAAACTTAAATTGTTATAATTCAAGAAAGGATACATTTTGTAATATGATTTTGAAATACCATTTCCAGGGTAATGCAATGTCTGATTTTAAAACGGGTTTCACATCATGGATTTTCAGGTTTTGAACTTTCTAAAGCTTAGAAAAAGCTTTCTAAAGATTTCTCTCTAAAACATGAAAAAAGGTATTAAAAAAAGACTTTTTGTGACAAAGGTTCAGAACTCCTGATATGATATATGTTTTAACGGAAAAACTGTAAAACATCTAATCAAAATTAAATGTAAAATTAATGTTATTTTTACAGTAAAATGTTTTTAATTCTACCATTTTTTTTTTTTAGAAATAATTGTAACAATGTAAAAACAATGTAAAATGTATATATAAAAACTGTAAACTGATATTCCCAGAATTTCTCTGCGTGACACTCCACATTTGAAAGTACTAATCTTGTTTTTAACTAGATTTTGTTATCATTTATGTACATTTGGGCTTTATGTTACATCTTCTGTTGTTTAATGAATGTTTATTAAAATGTTTAAGTGTCATGTGTGGTACCATGATGGTGTTTTGTGTTTGTGTGAACGACTCGGTTCACCTTCTATATATTAGTGTAACATTCTATGTCTGTTTAGTTCTGTTTAAAGTCTGTGTTTTTGTATTCTTGGTGTAGTTTCATTTTCATGTGTTAGTTTCAGTTTAGTCTTCCCCGTCTCAGTTACCCTTTCAGTCGAATCACTTCGACGTTACATATGGGATCTCGCACGAGAGACCGTTCGTCTTCGAGTCTT
>JAUMHP010000041.1:12288488-12302367 GCA_032361065.1 Enteromius trimaculatus | reverse complement strand
ATTCATAGTGAAACTTGCTAATTAGCACATTATTAGGAAAGGCGATTTGCAAAGATTCATTAAAAGACATTATACTTACTGCTTCTGTAGGTAAGGCTGGATCATGAATGATTTGCGCGAACATAAACGCATTTCGGTTGTTTAAGGGCGCGTTTCCCCTCAGAACCAAACATAAAGTTAATCCTCTGCATATTCAGTCTCTCAGATGTCAGGAGTAAATCACTTTTGCCATGTCCATTAATACATTCAACAACAAAACACCTCGATCTCTTAGGAGTCTTGCTGTCTCTGCGTCTCGGTCTGATGACAGCTCACTCAGAGCGGGTCTAAGGTAAGACACCAGTTCAGTCTGTGTGACACACTGCTGTCAATCATCTATCGTGGGTGTGGCCTCTGTCGGTGTGACGTCACACCGACATGCATTTGAGAATGGCTTGATTTCAGAAGGGGCAACTTATTTTTATTAAATCAAAAGAAATCTTCCTGTGGATCTTTATCATTGTATTGTGGTTGTGTACACACACTCCCAACACACATCTCAGTCCAAAGAGCTTGGAAAAGTGTATGTCCCACCGTATGACCCCTTTAAGACATTGTCTTGTGCGGATGGTGATAGCAGTATTTACACAGTTCAGGGGGAAAACAAACTAGGAGAGGGGAAAGTTTTTAATATCACAAATCTTACACACTTCAGCTTTAAGGGCACCATCAAAACTTGAGCTTGTATATGGCTTGAAAATATCAATAGCAGCATTCGTCACCTAAGAAGCAACATCTAGTAGTTACAGCTCCATCTCATCACAAAGTTTGACTTTTAAGATGAATGCTTTTAGATGCTGACTCAATCCCCCCAAAAAATATTTTTCTAAAATTAAACGTAGCATGACGAGACCACCAGCTGTGAATGAAGTAACGGATAGCAGCAAGCATGTTCTCTGATGCTTGGGAACTATTGCAGGTGGGTGGGGACACTGCAGTCCCTAAAGCTTTTAACAAATAACTCAAATGTCTTTTGTCACCAGGTCTAGCACTGAAATGAATGACACACCGGAGGACTATTAAATGTTCTGCACTCTCATTTTTTATAGTTCGATGTGGCCTTTACTCAGTTTCATATTTCAAGTGCTTTTAAGAACTGTTCCTTTCTATCCCAGTTATATTCGGTCTATAATAGGAGACAGGTACTAAATTAGAAATTGTTAAGATTTAGAAATTAGAAATTTTAAATGAAAGTTAAAACAAATACTAAATTAAATGTTTCATTTGTTTCATTTATTTTTTTAATCTATTTTATCAATAGGAGACAATAGTTAAAAACATTGTGATGGAGTGAAGGGGTGATGGAAGTATAAGAGTAGAACTGTACACGACAGAGCTCTAAAAATGTTCCTCCTTGCTAGTTTCAGAGCACTAGACTTTTGGGACTGAGACTGAGAAAAACGACAAAACAGCTGTAGGTGTTATCCGTTTAAATTTACAAGCAAAATTTCACATATAGCAGGAGGGAATAAGCTTAACATGCACTTAAAATGGATGTTGCCCATGAGGTTAGGTTTTCAGTCTCTCTCACTCTTTTTTTTTTTTTCTCCTTACATTTTGTACAAATGGAAAGTGGCTGGTTTCTTTCTGGTCTGGCTAGAGAACAAGCTCTTAAGCTAGAGCACTTGTTTACAAGCATCCAAGGTCTCATGACCTTCACAATGCACATCAATCAACTGAAAATCATCAGGAAATAGAAGAAAAAAATATATATTTTTTTTTATATATATTCAAACCGCACTGGAAAACTGTGCAGCAACAGTAAGCAAACATTGCTTGCTTTATTGACCCTTTTTCTATTTTAGTAAAATAGCTCCCATTGATCAACATTCATGCTTCCTTACCAAACCAGTCTGCATGCCTCCAAATTAGACATTTTGGATGTGTTTATCTTTGTGCTCAGAATAATTCAGCAGGCGTGTACTGAGCAGCAAGTCCCATAGCGTACCATGGCACACAAGCTACTTCAATATTGACAAAAAATGACATCAGGAAGCTTGACAGACAATCTATTATTCAAGTCACAATGCAATTTGATGGATTTAAGGACAGAGGACAAATACTCAATCTCTTTTGCCAGAAAGAAACACAGCTGACATCCCTGACTTCATGTCAACAACAGAGGGGCTAGACTTGTTACAGTGTCAAGTATCGCTTGGGAAACACAATTATAACTGCATACATTCATGGCTGTATTCTTAGGGGTATATTTCAATATGTGCATCTTAATCAACCAATTGTTATGGTTCACTTCAAAATACCAGTGGACTAAAGCTAATTTGGTTGTGCAAGACTGTACAGACTACAGTTTGCTTCCTGAGACATCATTAAAGCAATCTTTTTCAAACCTTTGGGAATTTTCCAGCAAGCCTTTCTTAATGAGTTTCAATAAATACTGGATGGCTTGACACTTCGATGTACCTTTAAATTATTATCTCCTATTGCCTTTTTGAATGCTCCTGATTCTGTTTCTCTCCCAAATGATATGAACGATTGAAATCTTTTATAGCACCGTCGTAAAGTATACCATTCACTGCTAGATCATACTGAATAACCCCTTCTATAATGCAGAAAGCTAGAAACTAGAAAGCTTTTTATGCTTTGGAGATTAAATGGTGATTTTTGTGATTGTCAGGCACTTGATTGCAGCCTGATATATCAGTAATATACTTCTCCTGATCTGAAATGCTGAAGTGATTTCAGTTACAAGTCACTATGTACTGCACTTTAAAAGAAAAAACCCTGAATCAATCTTCAGAGCCTCTGAGAAATTCTCATTTATTTGATCTTCTTGGCTCTTAATGTATATATAAAAATCCATAGGGATGCTATTTTGAAACAGGGAGGAGTGTCAATATTCATCTAGTATATATATATATATATTGTGGCGGGATTCCCCACAGATCATCAGCGTCGCCCTGGCAATCATCGGGAGCACCTGGGAACAATTACTGCGGGTCAATCGGCCAAGGGAAAGCCAGCTTAAATACAGCAGACGGACGCTGGTAAAATGAGCGATGTCTCCACACTGACAGAACGTCAACGCTTATACTGCTTTTCTGCTTCCCTTCCTTATAGAATACTCCCCATGACCGCTTGGCCCTGCTACCCCACTCACCTGCACGCACAAGCCTCACAGATCACTTGGACACTGGGAAGGAGAAGGAAGAGCACCACAGCACCGGCCATCAGCCACGCATCATTGTCGATATCACCGTTTGTTCATCTGTTTTCACTAATGAATCCACCCTTCGGGGGTTGCACTCCGTTCCCTTGTCGAGATGTCTTTGCCTGGTGGCGACTATATATATGTATATGTATGTGTGTGTGTGTGTGTGTGTGTGTATATATATATATATATAAATGTGTGTGTGTGTGTATATATATTGCATATTCAGAAAGATGAGGTAAACCTTCTCTTCATTGGTTGGTATGCCTACATATACATGACAGACTATTTTCATTCCACCATAACAATGCCTATAAATAATTCCATTTATTGCGCACACCAAAACATGAAAAATCGCTAACTGTTTTTTGATTAAAAAACAAACACAAGCAACTAAAAACACCAATGAGATCTGTGAGTCACACCTTTGAAGAAATCAACTAACTGTGAATCACACTGGCTATTCATTTATTGATGAAGAGAAACAAGAACTAGCCAATTATTTTTTTTAGTGCGAGTGCTTTAAAAAAGCCTTTTGAAACAAAAGGTATAAAGCCAGTGAGCTCATTATCCCCCACTATGTTTGCAAGTTACCTAAAGGGTCTTCCCATCAAATCGCTTGGTTTATCCTCCACAGAGCGTGGTCCCTCGAGATTACAAAATAGGGAGAATTAAAAAGAAACAAATAGGGAGGTCTAAAAGTGTCTCGTGGTGGAATACATTATAATTACCTTTCCGTCACTGAAAATCATGTACTGCAAAACAACGCGGTTTATCCAGAGGAAATTTTCATTGTCCTTTATGTGACTTTTATGTTTGCTGTGAAAAACCATGGGCCATTTTGGTTATGTAGGCCAATTAGAGACAAACCAGACAAGTGGATCTGTTACACAGCAGAAAGAATGATGAGAATGGAGGTGACCGGAGATACCCAGTCAATTCTGTTGATAGTTATCAGGCAGGTTTCTTAGACTTTAAATTCCCTCCAGCATTGCTCAGGCCAGCCACCAAAAGAGTAATGCTCAGTTAAAGGTCTGCTTGAACCCAGGAGGACGCTGATGGGACAATAGCAGTAACAACACTTCAGACTTCTTAAATGCAAAATATCTGTAATAAGAATAAAAATAAAAAAAAATTTATGACTATATGGATTTTAACCCAACCTGGTCTCATGTGTACCTTTGTGCAGCACAGATCTTACGCCTTACTGCACGTTTCACCATCTTTTCAATGAGAAATGTCCACTGCATGTCTCACAAAAAAGTGCACCCAGGTACGTTTATGCCACGAGACCAGGTAGCTTTAACTGTATACAGTTAATGATGCATGGCTAGATGTTTTCGGAGTTGAGCAGCTCATCTCAACCTCGTACCTAAGAGACTGCACTGCATGCTGAGAGGAGTAATGACGCCTAAGATTGTATTCCCTGAAAACTGCAATTTTCTTCTTGCCGATCATGCAGGTAGCATCTCCATTATAAGAGATCAGAAAACATCAAGCTTGCTTTGATGTAACGGTCAGATGTTATTTAAACATAAGAGGACTAAAATACAGCAATCAATTCACACATGATATTTGTAAATCATTTTATTTCAGACGGCAAAATAAAATGTCTAGCTGGTTGTGAAAAAAAGAAAATAGGCTTGCAGTCAGTTTAACCAAAAAAGACTACAGCTGCATATTTCCATGTTTTTATTAAATATAAAGTGAAAGTATATCAAATTTACATGAAAAGTGAAAACCCAATTAACATTAACATTGCCTGGCTAACATTCTGACATTATTTCGGTGACATTAATAGAATGTTTGCTTCATTTTCTGATCTTTAATATTGCTCTCAAAATGTTAGCACAAAATAATAATAATTTATGATTATTAATTAGGCAGTCATGGCCTAATGGATAGAGAGTTGGACCTGTAACCTGAAGGTTGCAGGTTTGAGTTCCAGGTCCAGCAGGGATATAAGGTGGGGGAAGTGAATAACCAGAACTCTCTCCACCTTTAATACCACAACTGAGGTGAAACCCTTGAGCAAGGCACCGAACCCCCAACTCCTCCCCGGGAGCCTCAGCATTGGCTGCCCACTGCTCCGGGTGTGTGTTCACTTTGGATGGGTTAAATGCAGAGTCGAATTCCAAGTATGGGCCACCATTTGGATGACAACTAGGAGGCTTTTGACTGCCACGTAATGAACACTGTAATGGTCCAGAAAAGACATCGTCAAAAATAGTCAATCTGCCATTAGTGGTTCAATCTTGTATTTTATGAAGCGATGAGAATACTATTTGTAAGCAAAGAAAATAAAAATAACTTTATTCAACAGTTCATCTCCTCCGTGTCTCTCTGCCTCACTGTAGTGCCATCTTGGAGATTATATGTTTTTATTTTCTTTGCATACAAAAAGTATTCTTGTCGCCTTCATAACATTCAGATTGAACCCCCTGATGACAGATAAGACTATTTTTGGCTATGTATTTCAAACTTTTCTGGGCCTTGACAGAGTCATTTACTTGGCAGTCAACGGGACAGTCACAAGCCTACAAATTTTCATCCAAAATATCTTAAATTGTGTTCTGAAGACAAACAAAGCTTTTACAGGATAAGAATGAACTGGGGGGTAAGTGATGAATAACAAAATTTTAATTTTGGAGTGGAATAAGCCTTTAATATATTTATAAGTGTTTATATGTACCGTTAACCTTCCTATAATGTTAGCAAAATGTTATTTCAGCCAAACTAATATTTGACCCTAGTATCATATTCATGCACAGTTAGTACACATTTCTGACACGTACCCGTTTTAGGTAATGCACAGTTTGTATGAAAAATGCTGACGCAGTCAAAACAATCTTAAGTCTTAAAGAGAAAAAAACATCTTTAATGTGGTTTTCCATGTGAGTGTTTTTGTTGCTGAATGTATACTCCTTTTTTTCTGGAGAATACAAAAACAGATTATCTTGATGAGTTAAAAACTATATTAGTAAAATAAAAATGGAGATGTTTTTGAAAATATCTTATTTTGTGCTCCACTTAAACACAAACAGGTCTGGAACTTAATTTTTATGTTTAGGTGAACTATTCCTTTTTTTAAGAGGACACAAGTATAAAAGCCCACACCAGGATTCTAAAATTAAAACATTTAAAATTTAAAGTGGCATTTATAAACTATTAACGAAGAGCTCTATATCAGTCAGCCATGGTTCAGTACTGCAATTGTCTCTAAAGCACTTATGGAAACATCTACCAAATGTAGGCAAGTACTTCTTAGTAAACAAAGTCATGTAAATAAGCAATGAGTGGGTACTTAAGGAAAAGTCACTGGAAAAACAGCAAAAACAGCATGTCTTACACAGAACTGTGTTCACAGCTTGGCGGCCAACTCGCAGGTCTGCTTTAAAACAACACTGGCTGTAATGAGTAGCTGTACCTGGGCATGAAAAATGAGCATCTGCTTTTGCAGATAAGGCATCGCTGAGAAAAACTGAAATGTAGCTTTATTTGGTATGTCTGGTTGTGGAAAAAAAAATGTAGGATATGGTGCATGCTGACTTCACCGCAGGGCATGTGAAGAGGGAGGTGGGAAAGCAATGTAAACAGCTGCAATGGAACAACGCTGCCCCCTAATGGAATATTCAGCTACGCTCATAATCCACCACTGTTTTTTACTGAAATTAATGTAATTAAAAAATTTGCAACTAATTACGGATCATGTATATCATGAGACTGGTCTGTTGAAATAGGCAGAAGAAAGTGTTTGTTGATGCGGGGGACACAGACGTCGGCTTCGCACAGAAGATGGCGCACAATTCCCCCAGGACAGTAAGTGATCCTGCTGCTTCTGCTCTGAAGTCCATCAGAAGGCATGGACACAGATGGCAAGCGTACGGTGCCGATGGAAATCACAAACTGTCTTGCATCCTCATGGAAAGGGAACATCATACGCATATTAACACAGATTCTAGAGTTTACATGGAGTTGTCCTGCTGACCCTCTGTGTCTGCTCTAGGCCAGACTACAGAAATATGGTACGGCTTCAAGTCTTCTTCAGAGACGAAGTCTGGAGCACGGCTCATGAGGTCGTGACCTCTGAAGGACTTTGGAAAAGCTATTACGTCTCTGATACTGGGAGCTCCTGCAATGATAGACACCAGTCGATCTAGTCCTGTTGAGGGAAAAAAACAGGAAAATTAATAATTATTAGGAATTTACAATAAACTGTTTCCATATATATTATGTGTAATGTTTTTTTATGTAATTAATATGCACTACTGGTCAAAGGTTTTGAGTCAGTAGTATTTTCTCATATTTACTAAGGAAGTATTTCATTTGATTTTAAAACTCAGTAAAAATAGTAATATTATATATATATATATATACACACACACACACATAACCATTATATATATAATGCATTTATTATTGCTATATTCCTATTGTAATATATTTTTAAATGTAATTCATTTCTGAAATAGCAAAGCTGAATTTTCAGCAGCAAGTCTAGGATCCTTCAGAAATAATCATCATGAAATTTGGTGCCAATTTATTATTATTATCAATGTTGAAAACGGTGCTGGTTAAAGTTTTTTAGAAATCATGAGAGTTTTCAGAATTCTTTGATGGTTTTATTTTTATTTTTTTAAACAGCAGATGTTTGGTACATTATAAATGTCACTTTTGATTTAATGTACCCTTGCTATAGTAGTATTTGTTTTTTTTGGATAAAATAAAAATTTTGAATGGCAATGTACTTATATTAAAATATTTATTAATATACATCCAATACACTTAATCATGCATTCTCATTTAAATGACCTCAACTTAAATCTCAAAATGAATTTGTTTTCCATATTATAATGTGATGATTTAAAACAACTGATATAGGTTTGAGTTATTCATTTTTAATTACATGGACAAAATGGTATGAAATCAGGCATCGCATAAAAAAAAAAATACTTTTTTAATAATAACAGTGCATCCCTTATCATAACACACATTTAGGTTGAATTTGTTTATTTTTTAGATGTAATATAAACAAGAACATGGCAAATTTGAATATCACAGTTTAAGTCAGTTGTAAAAACAGCTCTAGTGCTGCCACATGCAAAAATAAACCCAAACAGAGGTTGTCGAATGATCAAGGGCACTTCATGTTTCAGTTTACAGGCTCAAACCGAAACAAAGCTGCCAAAAATTCTTGGCTAGCAAGCAATTTGAGTTTTTGAGCATGACCGTTCCACTTTAACCAACAGGAGAATGTAATCAACAAGGCCTTTCGTCACAGTGGTATCCCAACAACCTTGCGAAAGGTAGCATGTGTTGAATGCTCACTCACCTAATGCGATTCCACCATGAGGAGGGGCCCCGGAGTCCAGAGCCTCCAATAAATGAGAAAGAAGTGATGGGTCCTCCTACAACACAAGCAAGATGGAGAGAAATGACAGAGTGGACCTTGTAATTCGCAGCCTTTCCAGCTTGAAAGGGAATTGATCATAGTCTCGGCATGTATAAATCGTACAGATCCATACAACTACTTTAGCGTCAACAGAGTAAATAGACCTTCAAAAAGATTTCCTTTGTAGACACAAATCTTAAGATCGACCTGAGTAAAACCACCCTAATGTGGTGTTTCTTTTCCCTGGCTCTTAAGATCCAAAGCATTTGTTTTCTTTAAAGGCAGTTAGATATAGCTTAATGGGTTGCCACAGCGTCTGAGCGGGTAGTCTGTGGAGCGGGGGTGTTAAGTAAGAGTCACAAATAAGAAAATGGCGCAGTTGGGTATCTGGACACGTCCATTACAAGTGCTTTAACTCGCTGTCAGAGTAGCATTAAATGATGCTCTTTGCTTGCCGTGCAATTTTTCTCTCTTGTTCCATTACCTTGAGAATCGTGTCCAGGACGTACAGCTGCTGAAAGGCATTGTGGATGCGAATCGAACCTCCTCCTATCTCGCAGCCGTTCAGGACCAAGTCGTAATGCTGGCCACGCACCTGAGAGAGAGCAGATAAACAGGTGGGGGAAATGTGTGGAATTCAAAGCAAGATCATAAATTTCCTCTATGAAATACTTGTGATAAAAGCACAGACTGTTTCTGGGTATCGCCAACTATCTCAAGGTATGTGCTATGTTTAGATGTGTTTAAATACACAGTGGGTCAAAATTCTTAAGACCACCAGTGAAAATGTAATGACAAATTGTATTGTTTATTGAGCTAGTTTTAATCTAGTTCATATATATGTTAAGGTCTTAATATTAAATAATGCTTTTTAAATAAAGCCTACTTTTAAACCATGATATAATAATCTAAAGTGTCACTTTTGTCCTTGACATGAATTATTGGATGTCAGAAGTGGGTTTGGTATGAAACCAATTATTTTTCATGACATCGTCTACATTACCTTTCTAATCAATTATTATGACTGGCTAAGCAATTTTAAGTAGTTTTTATTCAGACCAACTCACTAAATAACCATTAAGATCAATTTGCAAATCAATTTGACTCTTCTAATAAAATGACTCAAAGAATAATTTACTCATAAATCATTATGACTTGAGAGCAAGTATTACAGCAAAGCACAACTACAAAAAAAAAAAAAAATTACACACACACACACACATACTTTTCCACAGTTCTGGGGTCAGAAATAGTTTTTTTTTTGTTTAGTTTTTTTCAAGCAAGGATGCATTACATTAAATTAACTTTTAACAATGTTACAAACTAATTCATATAAATGTCATACACACACACACACACACACACACACATATATATATATATATATATATATAATTACACATAAATGCTAAATTAATATAAATGTTATTTCTTTATTAATTAAGCAGCACAACCATTTTAAACGTTAATAATAATAATAATAACTATTATTTTAGTACCAAATTAACATTATAATAATTTCTAAAGAATAAAAAAAAGTTGTAAAGCTGCTTTGCAATGATATGAATCATGAAAAGCGCTATACAAATAAATTTGAATTGAATTGAATTGAATAAAGTCTGTTAGTAATAGCTGTTAAAAATTAAGCTTTGCCATCATAAGAATAAATTACATTTCAAAATATATTATAATAGAAAATAGTTATTTTACTGTAAAATATTATTTAAATTTATTAGAGATCTTACTTTTTATCAAATAAATGTAAAAAAAAAAAGGACGAAAGAGTCTCTTCTCCTGTAAGATTGTCCATCAAAATGCAAAGCTATGATCCTGTACGGTTAAAATAGATCATGTGTGCTGATGTACTGCCTGAGATGTGATGGTATACGTACCTTGTGGGGTTGTGTGTAGAGTAGATGGGCATCCTCAAGGACTGGAGCAGTGAAAGGATGGTGGGCAGACTCAAGCATTTCTGGATCATCCTCTTTGGGTAAGAAGAGTGGAAAGTCTACCACCCACAAGAAGTGAAAGACAGATGGGTCACGAACAGGCACGCCATAGCGCTCAAGCAGCTCCGCGCACTGCAGTCTCAGCTTCCCCAACAGAGGCCGCTAAAACATGACACATTCTATAATTATATAGCAGAATAGTGAAGCATTTTATGTAATTTTGTCATTTATATATATATATATATATTTTTTTTTTTTTTACATATTTATGTATTATTTGTTATATATATTAAAACTTAAATTTAGCTTCTAATTTTAGTTTATTTTATGGCTTTAACTAATACTTTTTTCATTGCCAAGGCAGCATTTCTAACTAGTTTTTATTTTCATCTATATAAAAATCGTCTATATCCATTGTTTTATATCTATATTTATGTTTCAGATTTATTATCAATAAACTAAAGCAGGAATGTTTTGTTTTTTTGTCAAAGGGATGATAGTGGGGGTTTTTTTGGTCTTTGCTGACTTTCATTGTACAAAAACTTTTTTTGTTGTTCCACATAAGTAAAAAGTCATATAGGTTTGGAACAACAAGAGGAAATGATAAAAGATATGGAAATGATGAAAGAATTTTCTTTTTTGCTTGAACTATCCCTTTAGCATACATGAAAGATTCTGAATGTTTTAGGACGTTCAGGGTTAACTTAGAAAGGACACATTCTGAGAATCTACAGATCACTGGAGCATAGCTTCTAACCTCAGATTAGTCATTTCAAAAATAAGAACTCTGATTTTTATTAATGCATGAAACAGCTAAAAATTAGACCACAAGAGGCTTTTATTTGAGGGCAGGAACATGCAAATAAATCCCTAAGTCTCTAAAACTATATTTGAGGAGAAAGATCACCCCCAGCTCTCATTTCCCCCACTTTCTGCTCTAGCAACATCACCATTCATCCCACAACTTCAGCTCACAAAGCTCGCCAGTTATCCCTAGCCATCTCCCACATCTCTGCTTTGTGACTAAACAGCCGTCTCACTTTGTGCCAAGCTCACCATCTGCACCAGCCCCGAGCGAGAGCTGAGGCACGGAAAAGATGAATATTCTTTTAAAAGTGATTAGATCATGTCAGCATTCTTCTGAAGCCATTTTTTCGAAAAAACCCTTAGTTATCAATCACTGTAGGGCATAAAAACGTATGGGAAGGTACTTGAGGACTTTAAACAGGGACGCTGGGTACTGAATTATTTACTCCAACCCAACATGGCTTTATGTACTTGTGGTCTAACTGTAGTTTTATGTAGATATTAGCTCACCGAGCTCTCATGATGTGTTTATGAGATTGAATCAGCGTGGCTCTGTGAATCTGTGAGGATGCGGAACAAAATGCAGGCAGATACGCACTACGTTCTCCTGGGGTCCGGCTGTAATGAAGACCAGGTCTCCAGCATTGGCCTGGGCCATCTGGAGCAGCTGCTGTTTGGCCGTGTCCGAAAGCAGCCGGCTGAGAGGGGATTTCAGTGAACCATCTGCCCTTACTGGAGCCACGCTCACCTCCTGTACGACACACGGTGCAAACACAGCAATGATCATCCATTTCCTCCACCGGCCCGTATTCAATTTCCATTGACAGCATAGGGCACAAACTCTTGAGCAATCATCAGTCTCGAGAACACTACGGGCTGGTTTCCCAGACACAAACGAAGCCAAGACCTGGACTTAAAATGGATAGCATTGGAGAATCACCTTTGACGGTGCCATTTAGTTCAAGCCAAAAACACTAGCTCAAAGTTCACTCTCCATTTATACATACCGATGGAAAACAATATAGAGTGTTAAGAGTTGGAAAATGAACCAAGAGTTGGAAATAAAGTATTTAAGAATGTTTGGCCTTTTTAGATATGTTTTTGGCATTTTAAATTTTTATGGGGTAGCAGAAACTTGATAGAAGCGAATGAGAGATGGAGGCCAGAACTTGAATTTGGGTAGCCCAAAGCACAACCGCAAGGCTACAGGCACAGAAATAAGTATTTAGGAACATTAAAATGATGTTCTTGACTTTTATAACAAACCTGTGAGCTGTGATTCGTGATCACAGCTTTTTTCACCAAAAACAAACAACTTGTAAGAATCAGTTGTTCAGTAGTCAGAGTACACTGACTGTGCTATATGGTTTTTTTTTTTTTTTTTTATTCATGACAAAGAAATTATTCAAAAGACTTATACTGGCCATGTTATATGGTTCTGATTCATCAAAATTCACCAAAAATATTCAAAATACTTTTTTTCAGGAATCAGTTGAGCCACACTGATAAGCTGGATGGCAAACAAATTACTTAAAAGAGCTATTCATTTTGGGAATTGAACTGCACTGGTCATGCTACAAGTTTCAAAAACGAAACCTGTTTTTTGTCTATAAAAGAAAAGTCAGTGGGGTCCAAACACTACTCTATAATAGATCCTAAATATATGAGTGCACCCAAAACAACCCTTTTTGACTTCCAGTGCACGAACAATAAAATACTTTTTCAAAATATGTTCCATTACAGAAAGTAAGTCATAAAAGTTTGAATCTCACAAGGGTGAAAAAATTACAACAATTTTAATTTTGGGGTAAATTATCCTAATATTTAATAGTTCCCTCATAATAAGCAATAGTAATACACATATTTTTGCCTTAGCGACACAACTAACAAGAGCAGAATGAGATGATGCAAATTAGCATTAGTACCTCAGGGCCAAGTAACTAACTTGAATTAACATGAAAAATTTATCAAACAATTATATGACATGAATCATTACAAGCTATAAATTAGAAACGTACTACATATGGTGTGGAGGAAAAACCCATATAACATTCCCTTTATAAGACTCCAAGAATGGCCTACAACACAAATAGGGAGCTGTGTCCCTCCAGTGAGGTTGATCTTGCCTCAGGGCAAGTATGCTGTGTGTTACATTTGACTGTTTTACCACCAAATCATCCTGACTTACTGATTACTTTTCAGATTAATATTTCAGGAGACTTCAAGTGATGTGCACACACTGACTGCTGGTGGCGTTCCATCAGCACAAAGAGGGAGAAAGACACACAACTCACCTGACCATGCTGTGTCTTTGCTGTTTGTTTCAGGAACTCCAAGTCTTTGCCCTTCAGGTGTTTCTGTGGAAGAAACGCCACACAAAGTTACCTTCAACTGCTCCAGAGATAGAAAAAGAGGGAGGAGATAAAGTGGGTATGGAAAGTATTCAGACCCCCTTAAATTTTATTTATTTTTTTATTTTTTTTATTTTATTTTATTTTTTACCAGGTGATGTCCCATTGAGCA
>JAUMHP010000041.1:12268501-12288388 GCA_032361065.1 Enteromius trimaculatus | reverse complement strand
AGCACTCTGGAGAAGGTTTTGGTCCAGGATATCCCTGTACTTGCCCACATTCATCTTTCTCTCGATTACAACCAGTCATCCTGTTCCTGCAGCTGAAAAAGAAAAACCCCACAGCATGATGCTGCCACCACCATGCTTCACTGTTGGGACAGTATTGGACAGGTTATGAGCGGTGCCTGGTTTTCTCCTGACATACCGCTTAGAATTGAGGCCAAAAAGTTTTATCTTGGTCTCATCAGACCAGAGAATCTTACATCTCACCATCTTGTGAGTCCTTTGGGTGTTTTTTTTTTTGTTAGCAAACTCCATACAGGCTTTCATGTGTCTTGCACTGAGAAGAGGCTTCTGTCGGGCCACTCTGCCATAAAGCCCGACTGCTGGAGGGCTGCAGTGATGGTTGATTTCTACAACTTTCTCTCATCTCCCGACTGCATCTCTGGAGTTCAGTCACAGTGATCTTTGGGTTCTTCTTTACCTCTTTCACCAAGATTCTTCTCCCTCGATAGCTAAGTTTGGCCAGCTCTAGGAAGGGTTCTGATCGTCCCAAATGATTATATAGGTCACTGTGTTCTTAGAAACCTTAAGTGAAGCAGAAATATTTTTGTAACCTTGGTCAGATCTGTCCAGACCTTGCCACAATTCTGTCTTTGAGCTCTTCAGGCAGTTCTTTTGACCTCATGATTCTCATTTGCTCTGACATGCGTTGTGAGCTGTAAGGTCTTATATAGACAGGTGTGTGGCTTTCCTAATCAAGTCCAATCAGTATAATCAAACACAGCTGGACTCAAATGAAGGTGAAGAACCATCTCAAGGATGATCAGAAGAAATAGACAGTATATATGAGTGTCACAGTAAAGGGTCTGAATACTTTCAGTTTTTCTTTTTTAATAAATCTTCAAAAATGTCAACAATTCTGTGTTTTTCTGTCAATATGGGGTGCTGTGTGCACATTAATAATAATTTTAGCAAATGGCTGCAATATAACAAAGGGTCTAAATACTTTCCGTACCCAATGTATATGAATGTGAGCACATTAGGTCACCTTTTAATAAAAGTGACTAATAGAATGAATACCAAATTAATTATAAAATTGATTACACTACTCATTGATTTCCAGTGTAATACAAGTTAAAAGGAGCACATTTCCAGTTTGGTGCCTTCTCAAAGGACAATAATTTTAAGGAATATAAAAAGATTTTTCATCCTCTAATCAGTACTACTTTTTTAGCTATTAATTTTGTTCTTATGATGTGCAAATTAAAGTCATTTAATACTGAATTGTATTAAAAGTGGCAAATTATTTAACTGATTGATACATTCATTCAGGGCATAATTATTATTTGTTTGAATACCAGGCTACACTGATTATGTTGACAGCATTAAACCACTAACGGGAGTGAAAAGATTAATTCATTTGGAAATCTAACTACACTGTTTAAGCTGTGGTGTTGGGATGTAAGAATCAGAATCTACAGAATCTGTCCTTACCGTTCCTTCTGGGACACAGATGGCCTGAATGCAGCCACCTGGTTTAAGAAGTGCATCTTTAACGAACTGAATTTGTGTTCCCTGGAATGCTGTGGTGACATCAAAAAGCTGAAATTAAAACAAAAACACATCAAAACACAAAGGGAACATAAACATATTATTACAAGTATTATTATAATTTGATCTAATTATTTTCATGTATTATAAAAAGTAATTTATTCTTGCAATAATTTAATGTATTGCAAAACGTAATTTATTCCTATGATATCAAATCAAATTACTCTGGTCTACAGTGTCACATGATCCTTAAGAACTAATTCTAATAGGCTGCTTTGGGGCTCAAGACCCTTTTTACTTTTTATTCTATGTTAAAAATGCTAAAAACAATTGCTTTTTTAGATTAATTTTTTATTTATTTATATATATATATATATATAGAGAGAGAGAGAGAGAGAGAGAGAGATGAATAGGAAATGTTAAATATAAATATATATATCTGTGATATTATACATGTTTTTCTGCTAAATTTATAAGAATTTAATTTACCGATAAACATTTTTTTAGTACTATTACTTATGTAACTGCCAAAATATCCCAGATTCAGCAAAAGGCTCGGTAAATCCATGAACAGAACTGAACACATTCAGGACACAACGGTGCGAAGAAACGTATCACAAGAGATTCCTTTTTAATTGTTAAGCACCGCATGAAAATCTGTGATGTGTAGGGAAACAGGATGCCAGCACAGCGTGAAGTCAAGGACGGCCAGCATGCAAACAACCTCATTGATGTCTTACGTCCAATCTAGGATGATGTGTACAAAGAAAGAACGTGCGGTCACCTTCATCCCAAATCTAGTGTCTGGTTTGTCAACTCCGTAGTCTCTCATGGCTTCCTCATAAGTCATAGAGGGAAAAGGAACATTAATCTGTCCTCTGTCCTCTGGCCAGGAGTAATGGACCAAGCCTTCAATCAAACTCATGACTCCCGCCTGGTCTACAAAGGATATTTCAATATCCACCTAGGAGACGTGTCAACAAAAAAAAAAAAAAGAAAAATTAGTGAAAATGCTGTTCACGTTGCACATGAAACTGATTTGTTTTTCAAATATGATCCTTTTGTTCGCATATTTGATAATGTTCAGTGCTTTGCTACAATTTGTATTGTTTAAAGCGCTATATAAATAAAAGTGATTGATTGATTGCTCAGACAGATTGAATATTAAATTACTCAAATGCGTTTTGGATCAGGTTGCAGATACCAGGTGTTTTTCATATTTTTCAGAATATTAACAACTAATCGGATTTGACTCAATGCACACACACAAAAAAAGATTTTTGCTGCTTCTCTGAACAAAAGCATAATGGTCTTTTGGGGTTCATGATTTTTAGTCTGAGTGAAAAGCCTGCAAAGCCTATTAGCAGCTCTCACCCTCTCGAGCGGAAGTTAGATCGAGCCACATCATTAAAACACTCAATATTCATCTGCACCAGAACCGAGCCCCAGTTTCGTAGATATTGTCAGACGTGCTGCTGCATGTTTCCCCTCAACCTTTAGCACATCATTACCTGTGTGAATTCAGGCTGTCTGTCAGGCTTGGAGCCCTCATCTCTGTAGCAGCGAGCGAGCTGAAAGTACCTGAGATTGTGGGAGATAACCAGCACGTAAGTGACTGTGGGCCAATACTGACTGACATTTTTAAATCATGCATAGTATATCATTTTCTTTTGACAGACTTTTCATAAAACTAGCCTGCAGTCCTGGCTTAGCGCAACTACTAATACCAAAGAGACTTGCTGCCAAGATTGAAATGAAAATGAGAGTATTGTGGTCATTATCATTTTTCAAAATCTAATAGAAACTAGATTTTGTGCTTTCAGAACAAAATGAGAGAGGTGCTTGCCTGTGCAAAAAAAGTCAACATAATATTAGTGTTTTCTGGGTGGTTGCCCACACTTTCTCTCACACTTCTGTTCAGCTGCTTTTGATTAAACTTTGTTCCACAAAAAAAAAAAGAAAAAAAAAATTGTAAGTATTTAAGGTGCACTCAGGAAAATACGATAATATTTATAATAAATAAATAAATAATATACACTACCATTCAAAAACATAGGCTCAGTAAGATTGATTTTTAAAGTAACACTTAAGCTTAACTTGGCTATATTTATTAGTAAAAATAAAAAAAAAATCTTTTAAGCAGTAATACTATCAACTGAAATATTCTTTCTATATCAGCAGTCAAATGATTAATTGTGATTAATCGCATTCAACATAAGTTTTTGCTCGCATAACAGGAAATGTTTAATATATATATATATATATATATGTATATAAAATTGGTCAGTATTAAATATGTTTTTATATAACTTGATTTTGAATATTTCATTGAGCATGTTCATTCCATCTGTTTATATGTATTCATATTAGATCTGCCATCAGATCTGCTTATCGTATCAGACAGAACCAATGCTCAAACATTCATTCTTACAATTTTTAGTAAAATTTTTGATCTTAAAAAATTTTTTATAGTGTCAATTAACTAATACTTAATTGTCTTTATTATTTTAGTTTGTAACAATATTACGTCCTGTGAAATCTTACAATTCCTTAATGTTAATTGCTATTACTATTATAACATTTAATGTTAACCACTCACATGGGCCCTAGACCCCTTCAATACACAAACATTGCAAACAAAGCAAAACATGTCAGCAGCAAGCCACACAGTGAGTTATGTGCTAATACCATCTTAAAATGAAAAAGAATCTTCAAAACAGAAACAGTCAGAATTCAAATCAGCTTTCTAATCCGTATCAGGCAACACACTCCACATACATGTCACTGTTTTGGCATTTCACACAGCATTGGAATGAATGCAGTTCTGCATAATTCAGAGCTGCTAACAGCTAAGAAGATTGATTCCTTAAGCATGTTGGCCAACAGGATGTAGTTTTGTTGTCAGCGTGCTGTCAGTCAGTGAAGGCAAGGGTTTAGTGAATGTGCCAAGCAACTGACAACAATCTGTGAAAATGAAGGAAATTTAAAAAAGCAAGAAAATATGACTTTTACCGGTCTATGCCAGCCACCATAAGAAGCTGTTTGAACTGCTGTGGGCTCTGTGGAAGAGAGTAGAACTTCCCAGGGTCTCCAGATGGCACCACAAACTCTTTGGCACCCTGAGAAACACAGTTACACTTGAATAAACGCTCTCACTGAGAACTGAACCAGCCAGCATATCTCAAGCCAATTTAATAAATGAGAGACACATTATAAAATACAAAAGAGAACCAAAATAAATTAGAACAATGCAGGAGTATAAAAATGTGCAAAATATATTAAAAACACCTCACTGCCTTATATACCTATCTATCTATCTATCTATCTATCTACCCACACATTCCCCATCCATCCTTATTATGAAATATAGATGGATTTTGTATACAGATAAGTCCTCCTACGTAGGATAGAAGGTTATTCAACATGTCCAACTGTACAAATGTGGGTTTTCATATTTAAGCTATTTAGCAGACATTGTAACATTCTAGATGATCATCTGCCCCCTACAGACCACTTTGCAGAAACTGCCCAGCCTTTCAGTTACCAAAATCATTATATAAATTCACTATTTTCATTCAGCTTTAATTCATATATTTTGCAAACTAAAGTGTCCAGTAACAGAGGGTTTATCAAGATAAAGCGAGTCGCATCCATCCCCCTATACTTATGTTTCAAAGCTTTAAAAGTTTTAAAAGTCCATTCGCTGAAAACAGATGTAAAAGTTGTTAGAAGAACAAAACCAGAGGGAAGAAACCAGAGTGATGTGATTGCTCACAAATTTTTGGGTAATGATCTGGCAATATTTTGCACCAGCTGTATTTTGTTGATGTTTGGGCAAGACTTACAGGGATGTCTTGCAAGAGACAAGAAACAGAAGCGTGAGTCACTATAAAAGCTTTGTGCAGCATCAAATAAGTTCATAACTTCAACCTTTCTGCAATTACAAAATGTTATTGTGCTTAGTATGTCATGTTACATCCTGCATTTATACTTGGATTTGGTTCAGCGGATATTATTTTTGTATTGCATGTTTATGAGTGCAATTTACAATGTTGGACAACGCATAAAGTTAACACTCATTAAGGGACATAGTGGTGTGGAATACAGGTAAATTATGTGAAAAATAATGTGTTTTTTTTGTTGTTGTTTTTTAAACGAAGCATTAACATGTTAGACTGCACCCCATAAAAACCATCAAGCTTGGGGAAAAAACAAAACAACCCTTTAAATGTGAAGATATTTCTATAAAAAAAAAAAAAAACCTGCATCTGAATTAGCACCTTGCCTTATTTTTTGGTTAAAAAAATGACACTTGAGTTATACAGAACAAAATACTTTACCCCTGGTGTTCTTTTAAACAATGTTGGCGTTTCCACATCCACAAATCCTTGGGAAAAGACAAGTAATGTTCAGAGAGTATTCTAATTCAATAACAGATGCACACATATGAACATGCCACTGTAAATGCTTGCTTACCATGCAATTTGCAAAGGTACTCCCTCATTTTCATCACCATTTGTGATCGGAGTCTTAAATTGTACTGCATACTGGGTGACCGAAGATCAAGATACCGATACTGCATCCGGAGGGCTTCGGATTTCTTCAAGGCAATGATAAGAATTATAATTAGGCACATCAGGGAGTTTTATCCTATGTGGACAACAACAACTCTGGGAAATTACTAACATCAGAAAAATAATCAAAACAACATCCATCTGGAATTAAATTAATTGACTATTCCACAGCAAATGACAAAGGTTGAATAAAACATACACTGGCGAGAAACACTTCAAGGTCATTTCACATTTCTAGGCCTAGGCTCAGATTTTTTCATTGTGATTTCCATGATACTCAATCAAAAGTCTTGTCCTTGTCCATTCAAGATAACCTATAAGTAACAGCAAAAAGTACATAAAAGGAAATGTATGAATAAATAAATAAATACTGTTCTTTTGAACTTCCTATTCTTCCAAGAATCCTGAAAAAAAATGGATCATGTTTTCCACAAAACCATAAGCAGCAAAACTGCTTTTAACATAGATAATGAGAAACGTGTCTTGAACACAAAATCAGCATATTAGAATGATTTCTGAAGGATCGTGTGACACTGAACACTGAAGTAATGGCTGCTGAATATTTAGCTTTCATCACAAGAATAAAATATATTTTAAAATATATTCAAATAGAAAACAGTAATTTGCAAAAACGTGAAAAATATTTCACAGTTTTACTCTTTTCGATAAAAAAAACAGCAAACACATCAATTAGCCAGACATTTAAAAGCCTTTTAAAAGGTATTCATTTTTTCCTTTTGATGTTGTAGTGAAACATGACATGAACTACTGTGGGCAGAACTAGTAATACTTCATAATGCATTTCAAAATTTCATACATGCAGCACTTTTTTAATATAGTGAAAAAATATATTTTTACTTACTTTGACAAATTCTTTAATTTCAAACGGCAGCTTTCGGCAGGTATTCAGCACTTCCATGCTCTCAGCACAGACCTCAATATCTCCTGTGGACATTTTCTAATATTGAATAAAAATGACAATTTTACACGTCACACTGAGCAGAGTATCATACTTTTCTCTCTATTGAGGATATGAAGAGACCTTATTCTCCTGTCCCTCTGGTCTGCGCCTGACCCTTCCTTTAACCATGATGACAGACTCCACAGTGAGGCCGAGAAAAGCATTCTTCAAGTCAGATTTGGACTAAAGAAATGCAAGTGTCAAACAAAAAAATTACAATAATGGTAAAAACATGCAAATAAATCAACAAATGCTGACACCTGAAATAAATAATCAGACACAAAATAACCAACAAAAGCATATTGCTACAGTACCTCGTCCTGAGGGATAAGAATTTGCACCAGTCCACTGAAGTCTCTCAAGATCACAAAAAGATCTTGCCTAAAGAGCCAAGTACAGATATGTCTCTCTCATATAGCGATATGGCTCAGTAAATTTTAGGAAGAATAAGCATTGCGTATAATACCTCAAATACTGAAGCCAGCCACATAAAGTAACCTCTTCATCTATATGACTGGAACACAATTCTCCACATGTGTGGCTTCTGAATGAAAAACTGCTTTGACCTACAAGACACAAAACGGATTGGAAATATAACACTTGATATGCTGGGGAAAAAAGGCAATTACAAATACACTGTCTAGTTTAATGAAGGTCACATTAACGTTACCTGATGAGTAAGAGGAGCATCTGGAGACGTTATAAGCCCATGCTGACAGATTTGGAGGTAGAGATGGTTTTCCCGAATAAATACGTTTGATGGATGGTACTGAGCTTCTGCTATACAGACATCTCAACACCTGCTGGGTTGATCTAAGAAAAAATCTGTATTTGTGTGTCATCGTCCTGTACCTGAGGTCGTTTTGTGTCTTGCTAAATTTGTTCGTTGTTGTTTTTAACAAATAAGGTACATCTCAGAGCTATTAATTGACATTACTATAAATGTTTTGTTTATGTCTTACACCAGTCTAGATCTATAACGCTGTTACATTACTGCAATGAATGTAACACTGACGGTCACCTTTGTTTTTCTTTCATTTCCTTTATCTTATACCTCTTAAATCGGTCTACAGGATAAAAACACCTATACTGTTTGCCTCACATATCGTATAACATAAATGAAAGAATTCAAAAATCTTAATCCATACGACTTTCCACTGACTTTCTGAATTCTGACAGTTGTGAACCGTATCCGTGTGCTACAACACGGCGCATGGAAAGCTGTGACTTAACTAATCAAATTAGACTAATCGATTTATGCTTTTGTAACATGCCAATAAATGACTTTTATTATATATGTATGTACCATAATTTTAATTATATCAACACCATTTACTTATCCTGGTAAATATGATATAGAATCGACTAAATGTAAAAATATGCGATGAATGTGACTCTTAGTAACAGCACTCGATTACTTTTCCTGCCCCGCCCCGTTGCACGATGGGAAAGCGGGATGTTCAAATCCTCTTCCTGCTTTTTTTTTTGCTCAGTCAGTGTGTTTTTGTTCATCATGGAGGGGAGAGGCAGGTATGACAAATTTAAGATTTTTAACTTATTGTTTTGTCGCGCAGAATGTTAATTTGATACACACAACACGTTTGCGCGTCTCACTTAATGCAATGAAAATGGATCACGCAGTGGTTTAGCAGAATGCTAATAGTAATTTAGCGGTTGTCCGAACTGGTGTCTTTTGTTTATTGGGTAGTTTGAATAACTGTATTAACTTTCATTGTTGGTTCCATTAGAAGTAGAGTCGTTATTAATAACCATTTCTGTTGTTTGTATTACCCGTGCAGGGCCGTCAACACTCCTGCAAGCAGACCTGTAACTCGTCGAAGCAAAAGTTATGGTCGGAGCTGTGTGGAAGCACCCTCATATTTCTGGCAAACACCTGGACATTTAACAGTCTTGAAGATCCCAACCAGTAGAGAAGCTGCCAAATCACAACTCATCACCGTAAGAGATCACGGACTCAAAAGATTCATTTAATATTTCAATATGTTATAAAGTGGCTTGAGTGTCAAATGTCTTCTATTTTCAACAGAATAAGGTTGACCCTGAGCACATCGCTCTTCTGGTGAAGAATGAGTGGAAGCTGTCCTACGTCACCCCTTTGCATCACTTCAGACATACGCAGCTGAAATCATATTCCAAACATCTTGCAGCCTTCATCGTAGCAGAGAAACAGCAAGGAGTTGCAGTTGAAGTCGGGCTAGAAGCAGGATTTAAGGTTACGTTTACTGCAATTCTTGGACTGGCTGAAACCGATGAGGATGCTGAGACTGTTTTCATTCAGGTAAGTAAGAGTGCCTGGTAATAAGTGAAATTTTGTTTTATGAAATAAATGCTTTTATTCAGCAAGGATGCATTAAATTGATACAAAGTAACACATTTATGATGTAACACAACGCTAAATAAATAATTTTCTTCCTATTCGTCAGTGAATCCTGAAAAGATGCATCACGGTTTTCACTAAATAAATAAATAGCAACAAATCGGTTTTCAACAATAATAAATATTTATTACCAAATGGGTATATTAGAATCATTTCTAAAGGGTCATGTGAAAGATTTGAGTTGAAAAAAATTATTTTAATAAGTATAGTGCATTAGATTGATGTCACTATAGATACATTGCTTCAACGAATCCTTTGCCATCGCCGAAAAAAACCTTTAAAATAAAGATATTTTTAATAATAATTTAACTGTATTTTGTATCAAATAAATGCAGCCTTGGCAAACATAAGATACGTTTTCGTCTTTCAAAAAGTCCTACCGATCAAACTTTTCTGTAAAAGCATATAAATATGCCATATTCATGTTCGTTTTTTTCTTCCTCCCTCAGATTCAGTCCAAACCGGTATTTGCTGCAGCTGCAGACGCACCAAAAGTTGTCTGGCGTGGTTGGCTCACATGTGTCAATGGTGATCCGGAATACCTGAGGTCACTGCCTTCGGATTTTGTCAGCTTACCTCTGTTTTGCACAAGCGGACCGGAATCTCTTACAGTGCTTGTTAAATCCTGGTTCCAGAGGGCTTTCGATTGCAACTTTGGTTCTTTGGCTTTAAACTCTACCACTCTGAACTGGCTGGCTGCTCTGTGGACTGGTTGCCATCCGACCTGCAATATCAGGTATCTGAAACTGGCCTGGAGCCTTCCCACACAGCCACCTCTGGATGTGTCATATACAGTAAACCCACAGGATGCGTGGGAGCTCTGGAACAGCATTCACCCAGACGAGAGTCCAGATGACAGGATCGATATTAAAGAGGTCCAGTCTTTTATCAATGGGCTGGAGACTCATTTATTCAGACACTTTAAAATCTACCTGTCTGCTGGTACACTCATAAAAGTATCTACCGCTTTGGGATCAGCACATCTTGATGGAAAAATCAAGGTAATTTTCATGTGTCATATCTTTTTATTGTATATACAGTGTGAGTTTCATCCGTATTTGTTAAGATTAGATTTTTCTCTTTTTCAGATCGGAAACAGTGACTACATCACCACCTTACTTACCTTACTGACAGAATCTGCCCTTTCGAAAATGCCAACCTAAAATCTGCTTTTTGTTTAGATTTGTAAATACATTTTTTTTAGTTTTTTTTTTTTTTTTGATGACATCTAAACTTTCATATCTTTTAAAGCTTATTGTCTCGTATTTATTTTTTTGTGCTGTAAAATATGTCTATGTTTGTTTTTCAGCTTTTGAAACTAAACTTTTAATTCTGCCTGTTTCCTTTTTTAACATGCTAGAGTTTTATCAAGACAAATAACATATGAGTCTTAGTCTATTATTAATGTGATACAACGCATTTATCACAAATAAACCTGATTATCATCTACGTGTATATTAATCACTTCTATATAGTTCACACAAATAGGCATTGATATGTCTATTTCTGTATTTGTAACATGTTTATATTTTATAAAAGCAATTTGAAGTGTGTAAATCACTTAGGGTTATTGGTTATCTTTGCATATTGAATAGTGGCTTAATTTTGGTTGTTTTTGATTGATTAGATGTGTTTTGACTCAGGTCCTCTAAAATTATTAGGATTACGTTTTTCTAGCAGTGCCAACAATGTCAGAATCTAACTATCTAAATGTATAACACTTTTACAAAGCCTGTCGGTAACAGACGTTTATGTTCTAATGGAAGATCTGAAATTAGTTTGGATTCTTATTTGTAATTGATTTAAATGGACTGTTTGTGTTGGTGCATATTACTTAGACTTGTTCTTTAATTTGCACTCAAAACACCCATCATTTAAGCATTTACATCAGAAAAGGACCTGAGATGTGCATAACAAAATGTATTTAAACTTCAGTATCATTTGTCTCAAAGCACAAATCCAAGTTGTATTTTCGGTTTGTATTTTAAAAGATCTTCAAAATATGTGGAAACTTAAATTCAGAGTCTAAATCATTGGTTCTCAAGCATTTGTATTTCATTATTTCGAAAAACATGTTAAATGTGAAGACTAGATTTCTTAAAAACTAAGGTAATTGCACAGGTCACTGTGTTTCTATTATATATTGATGCTTCTAGTTTTGGTAATAAATATGTTTGAAAACCAGCTGCTTGATCATTACAGCAGAAGTATCAAAGGAAATATTGTCTC
Organism: Enteromius trimaculatus; assembly: GCA_032361065.1. Lineage (NCBI taxonomy): Eukaryota > Metazoa > Chordata > Actinopteri > Cypriniformes > Cyprinidae > Enteromius > Enteromius trimaculatus. The sequence goes on along the minus strand of JAUMHP010000041.1, from coordinate 12,276,681 downwards.
GGAGGGGCTTCAGAATTAAGAAGGTTGAGAATTGATGTAAATCCCATGGAAAAGGATGATCACCAATAAACAATTTTAATGACTGCAAACGTGGATTATTTTTCTTTGGATATTTTATTTCCACTTTCAAAGATCTGAAATGTATAGACAGTTGTACATCTTTAAAATTAAATAAGATCATGGAAGATATACTTTATGTAACCGTATTTCAACACCAAGATTAGAACACATAACTGTCCTGTGGGCAAACAAGTGTTCATTTAAAAAAAAAAAAGTAAGGGCAGTAACAATTCAGTAACAAGCTCTACATTAAGGTTCTGAGCATACGTGCAGGCTACTACTGCAAACCTGTTCTAAAATTTCAGATTATGAAAAATCTATTTTTTTTTTCCCTTGGGTCCTCATACTTGCATAAAACAATACATCCAACAATCTTAAAAAAAAAAAAAAGAATACAAACTTTAATAGAAAAACTCTTAGTGGATTAAAGTGCATGGACTGGTTCAATGATGCATTCGGTTGTATAAAAGTAAACAAATTGATAATACGTCAAACCTGTTTTTGAATTGCTTCAAAAATAACTTAATTTTTCTTCTTTTACAGCCTTCATTAGATTGCAATGTTTGAGGAGGAACTGCATTTTCAGTACACCAGAGAAAGAAGAGAGAGAACAAATCTGCTTACATCTAGTAAAATGCAGAAGAACAGTTAATGCTCAGTGTATAACTCTTAAAAACCTAAACTTAAAGAAATGGTAAAGATATCACAGTGCATCCCATTCAGACTAGAACGTCAAACAGGGAAACATTTGCTCATAAGAACGAGCGTCATTCACACCAATCCCCAGCGACGTGTTTCAGGTTACTGTAGTTATTCTTCAATGCAGTCAAACAGACTGGCAGAAGCCTAGTTCCTTCCAGAAAAACAACACTCTGGGCTTGATGCTTTTCGGGCTGCTGTTTCTCTCTTCAAAACATTGCATTTGCCTATTCTCAAGTACGGAAGAGAAACCAAACGTAAAAACAAAATGGAGTGATGCTCTATGGCCCGGTGAGTCTCCTCAGAGCAGCTTCAGGAGATGGTACCACTGCCATCTCAGTAACTGGAGACAATACTCAGTTTTTTTTTCCTCTTGCATGATGTACAATGTCTCTATGAGGCACGAGCTATGGTGAGGCATCTGAGAGATGGATACTGAAGGTGTTACCATATATGTGATTCACAGTGAGTCATTTTTATTACACCAACGCCACCTCCCAACCTCCTGTAGTTCATTCCTCCATACAGCCTTGGGGAAACGGGAGAAGAAGAAAAAACAGTGACCGGAAAAAATCACCTATGATTTGAAAATGATGCAAGTCAAAGCTTACAATTTAAAATAAATCTATTCAATGCAAAGCTGAATTTCCAACATCCAATTTTCCAGTATTTTTCAAACATTTCTTATTATCAAGGTTGGAAAAAAAATTGAGCTGCTTAAAAAAAATAAATAAATAAAAAGTATGCTTTGCATACCTCCATGTGTTGGCATCAGGATCATAGACTTCTATAGTTTTTAGGTATGTGGTACCGTCAAATCCTCCAACTGCCATCAATTGGCCGTTTACTACTGCTAAACCAACCTAGAACAACAGAGAGCATTGATTGCACAAATCTTTTTAAAAGGCTGAAACAAATTCAAAGATTCACATACCCCACTTCTTCTGGACGTCATTGCAACTACAGGTGACCACTGATTGGTTCTGGGGTTGTATCGTTCTGCGCTGCTCAGTTCCGTGGTATCATCTCTGCCGCCCACAGAGTAGATCATATCCTGGTATACGGCACAGCCCAGGTGTTTCCGACGGGTTCCCATGGGTGCCACTGTGTGCCAGCGGTTTTCTTGAGGGTTATAACGCTCCACTGCCAACAAAATCACTGTTAATGAACCTGCATTTTTTGTGTAATATCTACAATACTGCAATTAACACTACCTTCAAACATTTGAAGGCAGTATGATTTTCTAAATCACGTTCACCAAGGCTCATTTATTTGATGAAATATTGTTACTTTTTTTAATGCATTAATTTTTTGTTATTCCACGTTATGATGGCAAAGTCTTTGTGTTACATGATCCATAAGAAATCCGAATATGCTGATCTGACTCTAGAAACATTTCTTATTATCATTCTTATGTTGAAAACTCAAGTCTAATATTTTTGTGCAAAATAAGATTTTTTACAGGATTCTCTAATAAACAGAAGGAAAATCTTTTGTAAGTGTACAGTCACTGATTAATTTGATGCATACCTGCTCAAAAGAATTTATTAAAATATTACTGATTACAAACGTTCAAACAGTTTTGTATAAAGCACTAGGGATGTTAAAAATACCAATACTTTTGATATCAATTTGACAAAGGAAATAAATTAACAGCTCCACGTAAGTGTTCAAATGCACTTTGTGTTCAAAAATTGTGTCTTGGGAAGATATTAAATATAAATAAAGTCAGTTATGAATCTGTTCCATCAGGTTTTATTCAAGCAACACTGATTAAAACAGGGAAAACTTCTCACCTACCATAAATAAATCTTGAAGCAATATTTACTTTACTATACAATTCTGTTATTTTAAAATGTATATTCATATTTAACTTAAGGTAATAGCTTTTTTTGTTGTAGCACGAAGATATTTTACAAAAAGTTCCAACATTTATTATTATTATTGCAGTTTGTATTGACTACAACTACTGAAACTTTGAACAATCTGACTGAATTCACGACGATTTTAAAGTTTCAATGCCATTACAGTAATGTTCTTTTATTGAATAATCCAATACTATATAAATCATATCATAAAACACTCCTCAGCTACATTTATTCTAAGAAATACTGAAGATACATCAAATATTAACTACAAACACAGAATTATCTGATTACTTTCAACTGACTCCAATAATGCTGAATTCTGCCTACATCTTCCAGTATTTACCTGTGTTTAGTGGGGATGTGCCATCTGAACCACCTACTGCGTAAAGAAAACCTCCTAATACAGCTACAGCTACACCCAACCTCCTGGTACTCATCGAGGCAACACGGGTCCACTTATTCTCTTTTGGATCATACCTAAAGAATAGCAAAAATCTCAATAAATTCCCTCCAAAAGAAACTTCAAGCCTTGCCCATTTAGATAATAAATGTGTGATCATCATAATACTAACCTTTCTACAATGTTGAGACAGGAAACGCCGTCCTGACCTCCCACAGCATACAGATACCCTCCTAATACAGCAACACCCACACTGGTCCTGCAGGTGCTTGTAGGGGCGACGTCACTGCTCCACTGGTTAGTTTTTGGATCATACCTGGCACAGCCAGCAGAGGGCAGACATGTTGAGTTTCATTGCTAATTTCACACCGTGAGGATTCATTCATTAGTTTGTACCTCTCCACACTATTGAGATAAGATGAGCCGTCGTGTCCGCCTACTGCATACAACAGATCATCCAGAACACTGACACCAACTCCGCAGCGCCGTTTGCTCATGGACGCCACCATCCGCCACTCATTGGTCTGAGGGTCATAGCGCTCAACGCTTGAGATAGCATCACCACTGCACCAACCTCCCACTGAGTCACACAAACACAAGTCAAACGTGCGAAGGGGAAATCTTGGAAAGCAAACAAAAACTAGCCAAGAGAACTAGGATGTAGCTGCTAAAACACCCACCAGCAAACAGTACTTCTCCACAACGGATAGGCTTTCTGGGCCGGGTTCGAGGTCCCTGCATTAGGGGGCGCTCTTGGGGAAGCAGGAGGTAGTTCTTGGCTTCATCAACCAAGTCTCTATGGGAGGATTGGATTTTATTAGCATTTAAATTAAAATGTTAATAGATAAATAAAAACATTTTAATGATACAGAATGATTGGTTGCAAATGTCAGTAAGCCAGGCAGGGCAAGACAAAAGATCAAGGTGAACTATACATATGAATCCTGGAAGGGTCTCCAAAAAGGTTTTATAGAATATTATATTCAGTCTGAATACCACGATTAAAGCAAATTTCAAGTCTGGTCACACTTCAGAAATAAAAATTCACAAAGCTTATCTGAAAAGAAAAGAGACCTACAGTAGTTATACCCATCAGAGTCTATTAAAATATGCTTTAGCAAAAAGGGACAAGAGGAGGACCTACAGTCATTAACAAAATCCTTAAAAAGGTTTTAAACAGTAAAAGTGACTGTAAACAACACACCTACACTCCTCATCACTCTTGATCAGAGGATCTGAACCCACTGTCCCAACCAGGAACTTCGGGCTCAAAAGGGGAAGACGCACATGTTGCAGAACCTGTTGCCATGACAAAACAGATGAGCATCCTATGTATGAATTATTCATCTCCTTGATGCAAGTCTAAATATAACAATTTAAATGTAATTTCCAAATAACCCTTTTTGTAATCCTGCCCCAGCCAGTCATTAAAATTATATATTATAAAAATATCATGTAGAATTTGTTAAACAAACAACTTTTCAACTTTCTATTATTTAAAATGATGAATCACCTTTTCTAGAATAACACTAAACCGTAAACGTCTGTGTTTTATACTCTTATATCTGACCTGTGGCAGCTGAGGCCTGCGCTCCTGGATGCTGTATTTAACCCAGGCCATTACAGCATTAAACACCTGTTCTTCACTCCGAACGTTCAGCTCATCACTGGAGATTATGTCTATCAACTGGTTGGCTGGCAGCAACATGAACTCTTCACTCTCCATCACCTAAAAAGCAGATATTAAAAAGCATTAATGTGTAATTTTTCACTTCACATATGCAGATAGTTGTTTGTAGAAAGAGTCAAACCATAGTGAAGTATATGACACTTCTAAACTAAATAAAGAAATACGGGGTTGTTCATTTGATACCAGCAGTGGGGGTTCTTCCACGAGTCAAAAATAACAGGGTTGCACGGTCATCGGAGAAACCCTAAACTAGCTAACGGAAAAGTTGAGTGAACGCCTTAACTTAGATACAGGGAAGTCACAACTGAGGCTTCTATAGGGTTTCCACACTTTGGGATCAGTGAAATTTTTAATGAAGTAATAATGCATTCAAAAAAATTTGAATTACCAACTGAACTAACCAAAATCATGCGATATCAACATCGAGGAACAATGTTTGTAGTTTGTTCAATTACAGTATCTTATTGTTATCCTCACGCTCACAGCTGAAAACAGTTTACTTAAAAAAAACTGCTTCAGATTTTTTGTAAAATAGAAAGTTTAGAAGAATAATATATAAACATATATAAATATATAAACAATATTTACTAACCTTAAAAATTTCTTGACTGTTAATTTGCATCAATTTAATTCTTATGTTGTTCAATTTAATGCTTTTGTTCGTGTTGCCTAATCTATTAACAAATTACTTGCTGTAAAGTGCTGCCTAATTTGTAAAATCATTTGTGATTAGTAAAGAGAATATATTTAGACCTGCGCTACACAAAGACAGCAAAACAAGAATTGGAAACAAAAAGGTTCAAAGTCATGGTACATTCTTTGTCAACACAATAGAGGGTGTGTGGAGGTCAGCCATTACCTCCTGAAAGTTGTGCTGGGTGAACTTATCAGCGATACGCAGCAGCTCTCTGCAGGAGTGAGTGTCGGCGAAGGCCCTGATGCCCAAGCAGTTTGAGGGGTCCAATTGGCGCTTCAGGAATTCACAGCAGGCTTCCTGAATCTCTGCCAGTTGCAGCAAGCAGGCAGCAGGCAGTAAAGTCTGCACGTTTCCCTCCTCCACAGTAACCTGCAGGCCACCACACAACTTATGTCAGCTGGTTTAAAGTTTAATATTAAACTTCAACACGAACCATCAAAACTAACAGTAGTTGAACAGTCGATGCAACTTTAATATTGAACATACGGCAACAGGAATGCACACCTGCGAGGTATAAGCAAAGTCAATGAGCAGCTCCATGGCTCGTTCATCGATATCCCGGATCACAACTTCTGTCTGCCGGCTCTCGGCTAGTTCCCCGGTGAACATGGCCCTGAAGTAGGGACTGCAGGCAGACAGGATCACGCGGTGCGCATATATCTTCTTGGCTCCCACCACCAAAACCACATCACACAGCTCTCTGTGCTTGCGGAGCAGGTTGATGACTTCCAGGGTCTGCCGAGGATGCTTGTCTGAGATGTAGGGCATCCTGGCAGGCTGAGGAACTCCCTCTGGGAGCTTGTTGGGGTCACCAAGGGTGCAGCGACTTGTGATATCCATTCCTGTGGTATCTGTGCGTGCACTGGTACCCCTTAGGAAAAAAGGTCATAGCTTACGCAGTGCTTATAAATAAATTTAACTCATTGCATGATTGATAAACTTTACAGTAAATGAACCGAATTATCAACTTACTTGACCTGAATGACAACACTTCTGTCTTTTTTTAGAGCCACTTTACAGCTAATTTTACAGCAGATTTTCAGAATTAAAGAAGTTTGCAATAAAAGTTTTGTTATTTAGCCATTTATTACCGTAAAGCTGCTTTTGGCGTTGTAAAACACTATATAAATAAAAGTGACTTGATAGTGAGAAGTCAATTTGAATGGAAGTATCTGATTAACGGAAACTATTTTAATATTCTTCAAATATTTCTCTACTACAAAGAATGTATTACAAGACTAAAAATGCACTAAAAACACGCCAACATGATCTCAAACGCATCTTGTCTGCATTCGTGAGCAATCTGAAAGATGTGACAAATGTGACTTATCTTTAAAGGATAATTATCTAGAGATCAAGCAGTTTGAACTGCAAACTGGATTGAAAACAGCATGACTAGCAAATATAAGCGCAGCACACGCCCATAGTAAACAACACTAATGACTTCACTCACTCTATTAGAATGTAAAGTGCGTTCCTTTACCAATAAAAACACGTAGACTTCTTACATATTGACATCTAGCTCCAGTGATTTCTATTTAACACCCGTTTAGTGAAGGTTAGTCTTAATAGAACTTGTACTCATGTGGGGTCAGTTATGTGTTTTTTTGTGGAGAGTTGAAACGTGACATTCCGCAAAACAGAAATGCGAGGCGAATAAATACGTTACACTCATCAGCTCAATAATGTTACGCACGCTGAAAACGTGTCGAAGACTGGTCGTGTGATGATAATAAGTGACGTTAATCAGTTTGAAAGGGCCTAGAGTACTCCTAATGAAAACCTTACGCGCTAGCAGAAGCGATATAGTTTAGGCAAAGCTGTTAAAATAACTGCTTGGTTTTACACATTAGAACAAGGTTTGTAGTATATCTGTGAGCGACACTCACTGTTTACACACTGGCTAACGGAGTGTCAAGTAGCCCTAGCTTAGCTTGATCGAAGTATTGGATCTGTACTGGTTTAGCAGTATTTCAAAGGTGGCGTTACGCATTGTGAAGACTATGACAGACGAGGTGTGAATCCCTCACCTTATTTGTCCATTAAATCGGTCCAGATTGAATTTTTAGTCGTCGAGATTTAGCCAGATAATATCAAGACAACCGCTGGGTTTACGGTACACCGTCCACTTTTATTTTTTATTTTTTTATACGAGTTTCCTGACGGTCACAGGAAATAGGCATTTTAGAATAAAAGTCCTGCATCTTTTTATACACCGCAATGACAGAGAAGGTAGGCTAAATTTGGAAACAATAAATTTGTCATTTCAGCCTTATGACTTACATATATATATTCGTAAAATTACAATGAAAATATATTTAAATTAAAAACAAATGGAAATGTTGCCCTGGCAACCATATTAAATAAAACAAGTTAATATTTAATTAATAAAAATATCCATAAATAATTAAACAAATTAACAAACAAACATTGTGTTTTACACAACTTAAGCACATAAGATATGGCTTTGTTGTTTTTTTATTTATTTTATTTGTCAAGGTCTGTTGATGGGTTTTTTTCAGCTTGCACTTTATCCTAGCCATTTGCCTTTTGTGTGTGTGTGTGTGTGTGTGTGTGTGTGTCCCCACAAAGATAGGAATACCAATAAATTTTGACCTTGTGGGGACATTTCTTAGGTCCCCATGAGGAAACAAGCTTATAACTCACACAGAGTTAAGTTTTTTGAAAGTCTAAAAGTGCACACAGTTTCCTGTAAGGGGTAGGTTTAGGTGTAGGGTCAGTGTAGGACAATACCACATACAGTCT
>JAUMHP010000041.1:12236168-12260777 GCA_032361065.1 Enteromius trimaculatus | reverse complement strand
TTTAGGATTTTATTTATTTATTTATTTATTTATTTATTTATTTGTTGTTGTTGTTGTTGTTGTCAAATTTGATTTAAGTTCAAACATGATCCTGAATGTAACTTCTAAAATGCACAATCCATAAATAAATAAAAAAGTTGGACATGTGTTCCATAGAACAAGAACGTTTAGTTCACAGCAGACTATAGACAGTTTAGCTATGACTCAGTCCGAGCCCTGGCCTCATTAGCCTAGTAAATGAAATCCTAAAGTGTGATTTGAGAAAGCCTCTGTGTGTGTTTGGGATGTGTGTTTGCGTGTGCCTGTGTGTGTGTGTGTGTGTGTGTGTGGCAAGAAGTCTCACCCATATTTGTTCTGCCAGCAGACTGCTCGCACAGTGAAGGTGGACCTCACACAGCGCTCAGCTAAAGCCGCAGTGTTTCCGACAGCGTTCCGAGTCTGGCAGCCGCTGCAGGGAGAATGAGGAATTCTCTGAGAATGAAGGAGATGCTGCCAGATATCAGCCCAGAGGCCGCCGAGTAAATTTCTCAGGACAGCCAGCTGGGTGTCTGAATCTGACAGCTCGCTCACAGTGCCCGCAGAAGAAATCTCCATCAAACCACAATGAGACACAGAGGGCTTGTCTGACACTCATCGGTCTAATTACAACGAGAGAGAATCAAAAGCCCTTCAGTGTGCTTGGGACAAAATACCAGCGTTTTGCCCGGAGGCTCTAGACATTCAAAAATACAGAATGCCAAATCTATAATTATTGTCGATGAGGGGCATCATTATACCTGTCATCATTACATAGTGTCTTCTCCATTCATCTTCTACGTTCAGATCCAAGCATGTTGAGTAATTCATTACAGACGCATTAGAGTATTATCCAGGCAGGTGAAAGATGCTCTATTGATACAACAAAACTCAAACCACACATCAAAAATTCATCACAAAACCACACTAGTATTAAGTCCGTTGTGTTTGGCGTGCAATCTGCAAGCTATTCCCTGTCTTGTCATCCATGGATAAATCAAACCTTTATAAATCTATAATCAGAGCTTTCTTTTTTCTTCCAGACTTAGCTCGGTCTAAAAGATGGAGCGAGTCCAGCTGGATAAAATGGGCACGATTTCACATAGACACCAGCCACTGTGGGAGGAAGATATCACAGGATGCCTGAACTATGACAAGTTGGCCATAAAATTGTGATTAAACACCGCTTAGATGTGCCTCAATCATAATTAACAAAAAAATTTCCCAACTGTAATGAGCCACTGCGAGATATATAACGCTCATTTTTCTCAAGAAAGTCCCGGTGTTTGGTGCCTGGAGGGAGGCTCCCCACGTGCAGAGAGATAGTGTGGGCACGACGCTGGAGACAGCGAGGATGTTTGAAGCGGCGTGGGGAGCATGTGTGGTCACAGACCTCACAGACCGATGGGTTTGGGGTGGACACAGGCAAAGCAGACACACACAGAGATCACAGGAACCAGGCGGACTGATCTGTGCAGTAAAAGATGATTTTTAAATCAGATCACGTTGAATAAAGTAAAAAGTCTCTTTTTGAATTGCATAATGTCAGTGTTGGGGAGTAACCAGTTACATGTAACTTAATTACAAAATTAGTGTAACTGTTATTTGTTAAAAAAAAGTAATCAGTTACATTACTTTAATAGTTACACTATACTTATTACCATTTAAATAGGGTAACTTGTAATCTGTAACCTATTAAGCTATTTCCAAAGTAATCTTCCGAACAAAAGTGCAGTATAATATGAAATAAAGAATGAGAGTTTTTGCCTCATGGAGATTCATGTGATGATTTCAACCGTTTGGGACAACAAAATTACATGATATGGTACTATTGAAGAACTCCAAATACTTTCAGCATTTATTATAAAAATTTATTTTTATTTTTTATGTAAAAATAATAATAACAACGCTGATTGAACATGAATGTTAACCTCAATGAGGGAGCCAGGGCCCCCTAGAATTACAAGGAGACCACAAAATGATTTATTTATTTATTTATTCAATAAATTCAAATGTATTTATTCATTATTTATTAGTGCTGTCAAAAATTAAAGTTTTTGTTTACATAATATATGTGTGTGCTGTGTATATATGTAAATACACGTAAATATTTTCAGAATATATGTGTATGCCTTTATATATATATATATATATATATATATGACAAATATACACAAAAAACTTTTTAACCCGATTAATCACGGTTAATATGACAGCACTATTATTTATCAATTAATTATTTTTTATGAATACAGTAAAATAATAATGAAAAAATAATTGCAGTTCATTTTACTTATAAATATTAATAATACAGTATATGATAGTTTATTTGTGTTATATCTACATACATGAAAATATTAAATATTATGTTGTATAGGTGACCTGTATGAAATAAATGTCTGTTTGATGTTAATTCCATAGCTCATTCTTTTACCAAAAAAACATTTGATTAATTCTTCAAATAAACAGCCACAAACAACGGAAAAATGGGGGTGATGGGACCCAGTTTAGAATTGATTACAACCCAATTAATCTTTACAAAAGTAAAACTCAAAACATAATTAAAATTTTTATTATCCACACCATTAATTTTAAGATTAAGTACCTATAATCTGTGTCTTAATTTGATCTTTCCGCCTCTGTTTCTCCCTATGCCCTTCTCTCTTTCATTATCCAGGGCTGGCCCGTGACTTTCAGCCTGGACGCTGGCCACAATTAGGAGTTATAGCAATCATTAACCAAGTATATGAGGCAAACCAAGCCCAGACAGCATGTAAAACAGTCAAAACCTTGCCACAGACACTAACCTAGCACAGGGAGCCTGGCACTCGAAGGGGCCCCAGCTCCGGAAGGGAGCGGCCCTCCAGACTGGCCTATAGCTTGGGACAAATGAGATGTGTCTTACCTCTGCCACCCTATAGAGCCGGACCTATGTCAGAGTCTAGAATGTCTGCACAAGCTTTACAAGGCATCTGAAGGGTTTTATGAAGTGTCACCCTGCAAATCCTGTGTTTAAAGCCAGCGAGTTAATGATGACTGTCGGTGCAGTTATCACAAATTACAAATCTCTGGGGAGCACAGTCTTTCAGTATGTGATACCAACATCAATGAAGTCATTTAAGAGCATCATAACCACTATAAAGAACTACTGGACAGATTTCCTTAATTCAACAAATAACTCTAAACCCGTTTTAAATGCTGGAGTACAGTTTTGAGACTCACAACCTCTTTCAACCATATTTTATGGGATGTTAAGATCTAAATCCAGGATCTTTCACCGGAGCTGATCCCGCCAGTTTAAAGTGCAGTGACATTTGCAAAATCTCGCTGGCAAAAAAGCCCCATTATCTACTGTAAATAGAAATGAATGAAGCATAGCTCACAGAGAAATCACTTTCAAACCAAGCAGCCTTCTGTGCGATTGCGCATGAGGGGATTGGCATCAGTTTTTCTTTTTTTTTTTTTTTTTTTTTTGACTCTACTAGCTACTAGAATACTGCATGTAAAGCAGTTGTATAAACCGAAGAGTTTCAATTCTTACACTGACAAACATAGCGTATATCTGATGATGCAAAAAATTCCAAATCAGACTTTTAAGAATGACTGAAGAATCTCCATCTCCATTGACTCTCAAACTATGTTGGGAAACGTAGGCCTACACGATTATGGCTGCTGCACATGACATGTAAGAAAAATATCTTGGTTAAGTGCTTGTTCTCCTACAAATTTAACACATGAATTCTTTCCCTCACGTTGTACTATTCTGTTCCACTAATTTTCTTTTTTTTTCTGTGCATGTCATGTGTGGGGCTTTGTAAAAACACTCCGGAAAAGTTGTGTTTTCACAAAGCATCCAAAGCATCCAGAACATTGTGTTTCAAGAGGTATTGCACCTTTCAAGAACCTGACTGGTTCATTTAATTGCTAGGCAGATCTTCCATACCAACAGCTGCCATATAAAGCACTACCCATTCATTTCCAGCTCTTGTTATCTCCATCGGACATTGTAAAATTTGTGAATATTGCTCTGTTGTGATCAAAACAACAGAATTTAGAATTTAGTAGATGTTCTTTAAAGGATTTGTTGATATCTTCAGGCAACAATAAAAAGCTCCCAACAACGATAGATTAGATCATCCCTTTTAAAATGTTTTCTGTTTCCTTTTTGCAGCTGGAAGGAAAGCTGTGAAACATACACACACAAACACAAATGAACAAATAATGTTATAATGAACGCATTTTTGCATTGAAGATAAAAGTGTTCTCTGAAAAGCTAATTTCCCAAAGAGCTTTTTTTTTCGAACAACCGTTTTTTTTCCTTTCCAAAAGATATTTATTTTTAAAACACATTTTTTATTTTTTTTTTCAGGAACCTGTTGTGCAATAGAACGATTTCATGGATGTTCTTCACGGAACCTTAGATTCCAATAAAGAACTATTTTGATTAATGTTCTATGCATTTTGTGTAGACAAGTTGTTTGCATGCAAACTGAAACGGATTTATAACATCGCAAACACATCAACGCCATTTAGACTTATAAGTCTTTTTGCTCATCGTCTTTTAAAAACAAGCAACCATAAATACCTTCACCACTAGACAGTGCTGCAGTTCGGCGTGAAACTAACCGAACGGTTGTGTGGTCGTGATTTATGCGCCATTATCAGTTGCTAATGGGACTGTGAATGTGTATTCTCACAGTTCAACCTCCATGTCAACTAGCACTCACTGGGAGACCTGTTACAGCAGAGTCCAATTGTGCATTAATGAAAACCATGTGCCCAGACTCTGTCAAACTCTAGGCTAATTCCTCAGGTCTTTTAACCCAATACTTTGAGTGTAGCAATGCCTCACTTGGACACCATACTTGAGACCACACCATAGTAATCCTTAATCTCTCAAGTAAACAACACAAACTGTTTTTCTGTTCCTTCACTTGTCATAACAAGAATCCTTTTCTGTTTCCACATGCATTATTATGTCTGTGAAGCCATCCTGTAAAGCCTTGTGAATGGCAGATCACTTTTTTTTCCACAGGAGCAGTGAATGAAAAAGAGCTTTCTGAGACGCACAGGACAGAGGAGTATGGAGCCCGTGGAGCCCAGTGTGTTTATCTATGTCACAGTCTATCGGTGGCTGACCGTGAATAAGTTGGTGGGGGGGGGGGGGGGGGGGGGGTGTGTGGTTTTGTTTCCATGGCAGATGGGGCCCCCTCTCTCTCTCTCACTCTCTCTCTGTCGCTCTCTCTCTCTCCGTCCAGGAAGTGCCGCAAACACAAACCACACTGAGCGTGTTGTGCTTTCGGCCTGGCCGTGGCTTGCAGCGAGGCAGCGGTCAGGCCTGAGTCTCACTCCCTGGGTGGTCTGGCCCTGCGAATGTTTATGATCTAAACCAACCTAATCCAACTGGCTTGTTTAAGGGAATTGAGAATGATTTACAAGAGCTGCGATGGCCAGGAATAGGAAATCAGAGGAAATCGAGGCAGAGCTTCAAGTCTGTGGTAGCCTTATGACTCTGCTTTGGTTCTATCTATCTGGACTCATTATCATGTGCTGGAAAGTCTTTATGTTGACTGCTCCGATGGCAAATTGTCAGGATCAGTTATCTTAATAACATGAGACTCAGAGGATTTGTCACAATTTCTTTACAATTTTACACCTGAATGCATCCTGAAATCATATAATCAACAAGACATCCGGTTTTATAAGATGCATTTCAGCCATTCAGTATTGTAATTGTGTGTGTGTTACTATGACAATTTGAACTTTTTAAAATAGTATTACTCATATGTATGTTACTTAGTTTATTTCAGATTAGATTGCATCTTTTACGAAAGTTTTTGTTCTTGTTCATCTCAAATATCACTCATCAAGGACTGTGCACTAATGTGACACCTGTGCCACATTTCCTCTCTGTGCTCCATCCCTCCTTGCCATCATTAACACAATCTTGTCTGCCTAAAGTCTGCCTTTAGTCTTAAGCCGTCCAGAGTTTGTCATGGTCACAGGTTATTGCTGTAAAAGAGCAGATAATCACTAGAGAAGTGTCAGTGGTCCGGGTTGACGTTTATTACGGTCTTGAACCAGAGCCTGCAGTTGTAATGACAAAAATATTGCCATCTGTATGTAGTGAACAGCTTGTAAATAAAGATGAATCAGAGGTATTAGAACAGAGCATTAAAACTCTTATGGCTGGATTTCAGAGATGATGGTTGCCAGATTGCACGGATGTTAAAACGGACCTCCCGACCTTCACTTTAAATTCTGTGAGAATTAACGGTCAAATCTGAAAATAAAAGGGTTTTTAGCTTTGATCTGAATGTATTTATAGTTCAAGGTTGACCGATATTTTAATTTTATGAATAGGCCTAATACAAAGTTGTTGGTTAAGTGTAACCTATTTTTAACTTTTTTATTTATTCTTCTTCACATTATTGCTGCCATAACAGTAAGAAGTCATTTAAGACTTCTGATTCCATAAAACAGCATGTGAACATGTTTCAGCCGAATTCAATGAATGTTTGAATGCATGAGCTTAATTTGTATTGTGCACATCTGTTTTAACCAATTTACTTTCAATGATGCACATCACCAACATTTAGCATCATTTCCCTCACAGAGACCAAACCAAAAGCAGATTTGCTTGCTTAGCTGGACATAAAAATGTAAATGAGAATGCTTGTTTTTGCTCTCTGTTTGTGATCATTTAACATGACCCCACAGAAATTGCAGCGGTCCGTTCAGGCAGTACACCAGATGTTAAACTTGGGTCATGTTATCCATATGAGATTTCTCGAGTTATCCTTTTAAAATGTTGCTTCACTTTACTAAAGAAGAAAAGATAAGGTGGCCAAAGGTTTTGGAGAGTGTGAATCACAAACAGTTGGCGTTAGGAAACTTAGCAAAGGTGTGAATTCTGCCTGCAAACAGTTAGAGGTTTAACATCAATATTTCCTTTGCTTTAACTTTTTTTCTGCTTTTTTTTCTAATGGAGGCAGCCTGCCCTGTTATTCCAATGTTTCTTCTGCAGGCAGCGACCAATGAAGCTCATCTCCTGTCCAGAGAAAACAAAGCTAAGCCACATTCCCAGAGTTCAATTTGCTGTTACATCGGAGGTCTGTGAATTGGGGTTTGGGCCATGCATGTTGACTGAGGGGATATGGGTGGAGGGAACTGGGCTTGAGAGAAGACTTTAAATTTTGACTGTTAAACTGGACGTATTCTTAATACACTTAGGTTCCAAGTGAACTTTAGAAAAAGAGAGAATTGTTGACGTGGGAAGGAAAAATCTATTACAAAATTGTAACGTGGTAACTATTCTGCCAAAATAGTTACTACAACTGTTGGTGATCTGAAAATATTATATATTAAAATTGGACATTCATACTCTTTGAGAAACATTCAATATTTCTTTGCCAGTTTATGTTATTTATTTCTTGATGACAGGGGGAGTAATACCACATTACAGCAATTTATTATGGGTATTATATTTTTTATGAGATGTTGGATGCTATGAAACTAGAAAGTGAATTGTTGAATGTAATGTAAACTACATATATTTTACTACGCGTAAAATTATAGGGTAGGCTATGTTGTATTGTTATAAACCATATTTTTTAAGCTGCACTAGACAACTTAGCATGTCGTATTCACATTACTTTAAACTTAAAACCTTTTACAAGCTCTTGTCAAACTACTCTGATATGCAAATTAAAATAAAAAAACACAAAGAAAGTAAATTAATAATGAACAAAAAATTGGTAGCAAATTCTGCCAACAATAAAATAGGAAAATGAAAGAATAAAAACAGCCAATGCATAAACTAAAACCAGCAAAATATGGTTAGTTTATCTGTCTGTACTACATGTTACAAAATACTTTTAAACTACTTTTATTTTTTAATAATTTTTACATTTACCAAAAAAAATAAAAAATACTATATATATATATATAACAAAAAATAAATAAATAATAACGTATTTATATATAAATCAATTTGTAAATGTGCACATTTTTGCTGTATAGTATATCTGTATATGTAATGATTAAAAAGTAAGACAAAGTTTGAAGTGAAGCTTTCTCAAATATGCGAACTGATTTTCTGTCCGGAACCATAGTTTCTGGTCATGATTTCCGCACGACCCATTTACAAGTAGCGGTCTTATGTCATTATCACGAAATATCTGGTCAGTTATTGTAGGCCACTCCAGATAAAGCATGTTGATGGTTTTAAGTTGTTTGTATTCTTTGTGTTTAAAGAGACTGTCCTGGTTTTAGCAGAAAGTGTCTGAAGATAGCGAGTCTAGTAACAGACTGATTCACTTGAGCGTCTGCTACAGTGCTGCAGATTTTCACGTGCACGGACTCAATACTTTACAAATCATAAACATTTGGACTAGCAATACAGGTAAGCAGAGTGTGTGTTTCTAAACTTGTTTAAACGTTAATAAATAATAGTGTCAGAAGCTGTTATGTTTTTCAGTGCGTCTCGGGTGATGTGTAGATGATGAAATAAGGGTCCTGTCGGGAGTAATGCTTTGAAAAACATGTTGAATCTAGGAATATTCAACATAAGGTTCTGTCAGTCTGGTACGATGTTATGTTGTGAGAGCTGTTGTAATTTGACCGAATGTGTTGTTTGTTTTGTCCTGCTAGTGTTAGGGATGGAGCTGCAGGCGGTGCTGATGGCAGCAGGTGGAGGCTCCAGGATGATGGATCTTACCTATAACACCCCCAAACCTCTGCTGCCTGTGGGCAACAGACCCCTCATCTGGTACCCCCTCAACCTGCTGGAGAGAGTGGGCTTCGAAGGTAAACATAGTGTCACATCAAAGTTCTTTAAATGTGGCGTTTTGGCCCAAGAGAAAAGTTGCTGTTTTTGTTTTCAGATGTTTAACTTTGTG
The DNA here is from genome assembly GCA_032361065.1 of Enteromius trimaculatus. NCBI lineage: Eukaryota > Metazoa > Chordata > Actinopteri > Cypriniformes > Cyprinidae > Enteromius > Enteromius trimaculatus. The sequence goes on along the minus strand of JAUMHP010000041.1, from coordinate 12,251,862 downwards.
TTCTAATATAGAGATATATGGGTAGACTGATATATTTTTTTATTTTTTTTATTTATTACGAATCACTGAAGTTTGCTTGATGGCTGTTTCTAGAATTGCTTAGTGTTATGATCATTTTTTTAATCTTAGTGCTAAGTGCCAAGGGAGAGGGGGTGGTATAAATGGGCTGTTGGACAAAAATGTTTTAATTATATAAAAATGCAATTCAATGGTTAGTTAAGTTTCTGAAGTGTTCTGTGTATTTCATGTTTTTTTTTTACATGAAACCATAGAAACGAAAGCATAAACAATACATGGGGAAAAATTATATATATTTTATGACATTGATGAAGATGATGAGGACATTATTATTATATTTTGTTTTAATCTATATTTTATTTCAGGTGACATTTTTTTTGTGTATGTATAAAGGGTATAAAATAATTTATAAATATATAACCATTTTTATTTTTAATTCCATTTGTACTTTATATTCTTAACTTAAAGTACAATTTAAATAAAGATGAATAAAAGCTATACAGATATATAAAAAAATGGCCAAAACACTCACCCCAATGACTAATACTAAAATGAAAATTAAATTATTTAAAATATTAATTAATACTATATAGTATCATGATACTAAAATCACCCAGGTCTTCTATAATGTTTTTGATATTTTTATCTCATTTTATTAATAGACATTTTTTTTTATTCAATTCCAATTTCTTCTTAGAGATTTTATTTATTTTTAATATATATTCTTTCATTATCATTATAAAGTTTAACTGTAATCTTATTTTATGGAGTTTATGTACTAATTGTAATGCTTAGGCAAAAATATACTTAAAGCTGCTTTTCTTATGAGAAAAGTGGCATGCTAATGAATTAATTTTTATTGTTATTGTATTGGTAAAGAATTGCCTGCTTCCTACAATATACTTGTATACTTATCATAGTTAAATCAAGGAAAAGAAGTGATGCAGTAACAGTTAGAGAGAAATCACTGAAATAGGCGTCCTGAGAAAGCTCTCTCTGGCAGTCTTGGTCTGTAAACAACAAACTCAGTTGAGTTGAGGCCAGACTCATGCATTTATAGCCAGTCAGAAACTGTCTGTGAATCATTTTGCATGGGTTTGGATGACACGTCTTTGGGGGTGGGTTTTGGAGAGTGGGTGTGTGTGGTGGAAATTAACATAACAGCTGAAATTGCTTACAACACATTTAAGCTGCAGGTGGTAATAGTTTGCCCAGGCTGCTTAAATCAAACTAATAAAGTCCTTATTTCCTAAATAAGAAAAGGTAGGGCCGTTTTTACAATTGACGTACTCTTAATGCCATGGTTTCCATGTTAAAGCCACCCACACAGACCAGCAGTTATGTTGCTTCTGGTCTTCAGTGTCAGGACTTTTTTTTTTGTCAAGAGCTGGATAAAACCAACTAGATTTTGCTGTTTTGATATTTTGACAGTGTATTATGCTTTATAAGGCTGTACATCATCAGCACATATAAATAAAGATGAGGGATGACTAAGTGTCCTAAATTTATACATTCAAATTGTAGAGGTGGATGTATTGCCTAGTTGACAGACTAGACTGGTAAAAGACAAATGTAATAAAGCCAAGATACAATTACATAGAGTCAAATGCACCCCAGACAACTAATGTTGGATCGTTTCAACTCTGTAATAAATCAGCTGCAGTCTAGTACTTGAGGATAAATGGCAGAGTGCCTTATATTTTAGGCCAGCTTTCCTTCACATAGCTTAGAAACAGGAGACCTTCAGCAGGCCCACCCTTAAAAACCAGCATAGCATGGAGCAACATGCAATTTAATAGGAAGATGATCAGTCAAATTGTAACAACATTATTTGAATAATATACATATGCATAAACTATAATTACAAAAATTTGACAATATAGAGGTGCTATTCTTAAGCATCTTACCTGATGATTTTATATTATTTTGTCAATGTTTGTTGAGAACTTGGCTAACAAATGGATAGAGAAAAGTGTCTGACAAAATGGCCAAAAAAATAAATAAAAATGCAGTTTAAAATGTGCATTTAAAAATTAAATTTAACTTTTTTTTTTATCTTTATAAAAATGTGTATAAAAAGTATACATATAAAAAGTTTTTAATTTATATTTTATGTTTGAATTATTAAATCGATAACTTATTTCACAACTTAACTTTCATAACTTATTTTACATGTCAGTCCTAATCCTAAACTACATATATTTGTATTTATATAGATTTTATTCTAGAATACCTTAAAAAATTAAAACAAGAGTGGTTTTTGTGGAAATAAATCCAAACCGTTAACTTAGAGCGCTGTGTTCACTTCATTGCTTTACCACATTTGAGAGCCAGTAGGGGACGTGTACCTTTTTGAGTATTTGTGTTTAATGCCTTCATGATAATTAAATGTTTATTGTTCACACCTAGCTGTATTGACTAACCAAGCCGTCCAGCTGGTGTGGAGTTGTGGGTATGGCCCTTTGCCTGCCTAGCAGTACAGTATGCACCTTTATGTGTGGCACAGTCTGTCCTGTTAACAACCAGAATGCCAGCCAGCAAGACCCTACAATTAGCTTTTACAAGTCTATGGTAGGTAAGCTGCTTCGTTAGAAAATATTTACGCTGTAAAGCAGAATTCTGGGACGAACTTCTTCCAGTTGGCTGAAAGTTTCTCTCGTTGGGCATATGACAAATAGTTCACAAAGACTCAATTGAAGGTGTTTTGTCTCATATTTTTACAAGCCAAATGCTGCCTTGGTAAGCACAAGGTATTTTGCTTTTGATTAAATCAATGATTCATCTGAGTGTTATCATTATGTTCTTTTTCCAGAGGTGATTGTCATAACCACTAAAGAGGTTCAGAAGGCCCTGAGTACCGATCAGCGCCTGAAGTCAGACGTAAAGATGAGGTTGGATGTTGTATGTATTCAGGAGGAAGCAGACATGGGCACCGCAGATGCCCTTCGACACATACAGCAAAAGATCAAGGTGCGTCATGTGTCAGTATCATAAAAAACTGAGTTGTAACATTTCTTTTATTGACATTTGGCACTTTCCAAAAATCAGGACACCAAAAAGGGCGAAAATTGTTAATATTTGGGTGGTCAAGAAGACTTAGACTTAATTGAGGAGGCAGTATGTATATTATATTAATGTTATTATATTAACATTAAAAATATTATAAAATAGAATATTTACATATATAGTTGTTGTCACAACAAAAAGCATGGGATCTGTGCCTCTAATGCTTATACATTGTAGCAGTTAAGTAACCTGAGAAGTGCTTCAATGCAAAATTCCAAAATTGTGACTGATTTTGCTAAGTAATTGGATCAAAATATTTTGTTGGTCCTGAAACAGCATTCCTCTCAGAGAAAATATCCTTAACCACAACCCTAACCATAAACTGCTTAAAATGAGAGTGAAATTATATTAAAGCCCTATAGTCCAATCTGACTGCTTGGTAGAATGAACAAGATGTTGATCCAGGAAAATGTTTTTCTTGGCAAAATCATGGAGACTGTGACATTAATACAGACATGTAGATGCGACAAAAAAAAACAATGAAACGGTAAAGAGTAAAAGTTTTAAGAAAACATTTTTTTGTTTGTTTTAGAAGATACCAAATTTAAAATTGATAATTCGTCAATTTTCAGTCAACTTATGTAGTATATGTAAATAAACTATGTTCTTTTACTGTGCACTGATGCATCTCGGTTTATATTTTTTAACAATACAGAATTAGAGCAAACGTCCATATTTTTCTATTCCCACTCATGGACAATCGGCTCAACGAAGGTATGGCATCAGAATCAAAAGTGCATTGTGGATGTTGGCAAGAGGAAAAAACTCTTAAAAAGAAATAAAGTCAGTTGAAGATAGTGATGGTTGTTGATTACTCTACCATCCCAGAACAGCGAGTGTTAAAGTTCTGGATGGCTAATTTGTGCTGTGTTTTAATGACTGTCTACATTGTCTTTTTTTAACACAAAAATGCCATGGAATGATTTTAAATCTTACGGTTTCAAAAAACTGCCTAAGTGATGTTTGTGGACTGGTTTGTAGCCAGTAATGATGTAGCAACTGATTTGACATGTAATGAGTGCTCAGTGATGAAGGAGGGTCATAAGAGAGTTAGCAACACAATGCTGTGAGGAATTTTCGTCACTGTAAATCATTCCGCTTATAGTTAACCATAGCATGGTGACTAAATGGAAGAAAAATAATAACAGCATTCATGTCCATGCATGCATGAGAGTGTGCCCAGAGGCGTGTAAATGCCTGGCTGGCATACACAGCCTCACCTGTGTCCCGTGTGAGCTGGCCTGGGGTCAGTGGAATGATGTGAGGGGCAGATCCTGTGTGCCACTGGGGGATCTTTGATCTGTGCAGCCCCGAGGCGATGGGTCCAACTCCACAGAGTGCCTCATTTCACCTGTTGAAAACCCAGTGGCCAGAGACTGCTTACTCCACAAACAAATGATGTCAGAACCCTTTCTCAAGCCTAGCTGGCAGTCATGGGCCTGCAGGACATGTGTAAGAGTTGTTGTGTAGATGGAATTGGGCAGTAAGGAAACATCCTGGTGGGCTTTTAGGGTCAGGTAGTTCGAAACTAGTCACAGAAAGAGCATTTTTCTGTTCCTTGGGTGTGGTGTAATTTAGTGGTAAAAGATCTGGGCTAGTAACCAAAAGGTTGTAGGTTCAAATCCCACAAGCGATGATCCATGCGCTTTCAGCATCGTATCCTTGAGCAAGACACGTCTGTTTATAGAGCGGGGAATGAAAATGTATGAAACCACATTGAAAATCTTATATTTCTGGGGAAAAAAAAACTTTTTGGAATTTAAATCTTTTGGACAAAGAAGCATTGATGCTAAATAGAAGAAATAATTTTGAGCAGTTGAGGAGTGATATTTGAACTTTTCAATTAAATAAATAAAATAAAATACTTTTTTTTTTTTTTTTACAATTATCCCAATGTTTACTTGAATATAATGTCTAGAAAGCCTGATATACAGATGGACAGTTTTTCCGGAAGTCCAAGACTATCTATTTTTTAATGCTAATAATATAATTAGAAATGTGTATTAAATGAATTAATATAATATATTTAATATATTAATTAATATATTTATTAAATATTAAATATATAATATATTTAATATATTAATTAATATTAAAAATATATATACATCATATTTTTTTATTTTTTTATTAACTTTTTATACACATTGCTCAAAAAAAAAAAAAAGAACACTAAAATAACTAGATCTTAATGAATGAAATATTCTTATTAAATACTTTGTTCTTTAAATAGTTGAATGTGCTGACAACAAAATCACACAAAAATTATCAATGGAAATCAAATGTATTAACCAATGGAGGTCTGGATCTGGAGTCACCCTCAAAATTGTCAAATTACAGGCTGATCCAACTTTTATGTAATGTCCTTAAAACAAGTCAAAATGAGGCTAAGTAGTGTGTGTGGCCTCCACCTGCCTGTATGCCACATGAGGTCTAGCATTGTCTTGCATTAGGAGGAACCCAAGGTCAATCGCACCGGCATATGTTCTCAAAAGGGGCCTGAGGATCTCATCTAAATGCCTAAGGGCAGTCAGGCTACCTCTGGCGAGCACATGGAGGGCTGTGTGGCCCTCCAAAGAAATGCCACCCCACACCATTACAGACCCACTGACAAACCGGTCATGCTGGAGGATATTGCAGGCAGCAGAAGGTTGGCTGCGAAAAGAGGAATTTGTTTCTTTCAGAAAGGTCAAAATATTTTGTCTATCAGATGCATTAGTACATTTGTTCATGTGTATCATACCTTTGCACACAACACTTATGAAAGTGTAAAATCTCTGAGAGGGATGTCTTGAACATGTGCGAACGCTTATCACAAGAGATTAACTGACAAGAAATATCAATGCAGTAGAAAGGGAATGTTGAGGAGGAGGGCTTGCTGGAGCACGCTAACAGCACAGATGCGTTTATTTCTAATCCTAGAGAGAAATGAGAGATTAAAAGCATTGAGTTGCAGAGCCCTCCAGTGCACGAACAGCCCCACTACGTGTTGAGAGATGAGAGCTGGCAATAGGGGCCCTAAATCCCCATTTATTGTATGGTCTAAACACATAGTCTACTCCCTTGCTTCAGCAAACAACATGGACATAATGGAAGCATCTGACAGAGTGCCTGACTCTTAAAACTCTCTTTCATTAACCTGTGTTTGAGTTCATACTGATGCATTGAGTCAATGTTTGTACAGAAACTGAATAATCTTCGTGTTGTGTAGCGTTCTGCTAGCTTTTGTTTGTAATAAGGCTCTGAGTTCATTGGGATCAAGTCGTTCTCAGATCAACTTGTGTACTCATTTTTCCTGAAAAATGCACTTATACAGTACATCTTTGTTTGCACTAGCAGTTTCTTTTCTTTTTGCACTTTGCAGAAAGCAGTTTCTATTCCTTTTCTTTTCTGCTTTATTTTTGGCATCTTTTGTCACATACCTGCTGCATGGAAATAATATCTCAATCAAAATGTATTATATATATATATATATATATATATACATACATACATACATACATACATACATACATACATACATACATATACAGTATTCAGCATTTGAAGTGGATCAAAACCTTTCATAAAAGTTGTCCTAAAAACAAAACAATACCTGTTTTGTTTTAGGATGACTTTTACCAACTTTTGGGTTACTTTTATAATGTACCAAAGTGTATATAGACTAATAAAAATTTAAATAGATCCGTTTACTAATGTGTAATTTACTAATGTTATACTCAGAACTTAAGAGGTTGTAATGTCACAAACAGCGTGAGTTTTAGTCAGAACTTACATGTTAAGGCATTTAATCAGCAAAATAAACATGACAACAACCACCATAAGATATTAAACACTTGATTAAGATAGGATATGGTTTGTATGAGATTTTCATGAGAGTTGGTAATTTGCATAACAATGTGTACATATGAAAAGCTACATATGTGCAGCGATACAAAAGGCTATAAATAGCATTAAACTACCAAATTCCATATGTGAGCACAAAATGAAGTTATTATAAAATCCTTGAGGTTTAATGTGAGTTTAGATTAAAAGTGAACTATTAAGCTCATAAATTGTCTTGTATAGCATGATGCTAATGTTAGCTCTAAAGCAGCTGCAGAACAGGTGCAGTTCTTCCTTATAATGCATTTTGTCATAATGCTTCACGTAAAGTCGCACAAAAATGTTTTGTTTTATTTAGAAATACTTTTGATAGTAGTTGGGTAAATGTTTCGAAATGGATCGAAGCCATGTGGCTTGGTAAATATTTTATTGACAGTAAAAAGGCTGATTATGGCTGAATAAAAACGGAGTATAATGATAAAAGGATAATAAGGATTATGTATCATACCTGGCAAAGGTTTTAAAAGTTCTATTTAAAATGTCTATTTCCTTAAACTAGTGTGTCATGTATTTCTTTATTTCAACATTTACAGGTAAATCCTATTAAATTTGCAATTAATCATGATTAATGATAAACGTGATTACAATTTTTAATTGATTAACAGCACTATATATATATATATATATATATATATATATTCAGAATTGATATGTGTCTGTGTGTATACATAGTGTATACTTTATCATATTTTTATTTGTGTATTACATTTGTTACTGATTTTCTAATTTAATTGTCTGAGTATAGATTTTTGAAGTATAGATTTTTAAATACATATTGCAGTATAGTAGTTTATTTGAAATCGTCACCAGTTTTCTCTAAATTATCTAGAAATGTTGTTGTGTTTTTATTTATTTTTTTTTAAACAACCTAGCGCAGTCACGACAGGCCAATTGTTTGTCAAAACAAAAGTCTGCGTGTCTGCAGTGGCATACTAGTGTAAGCCACATTTCTACTTCCCTTCCTTTTTATTCCCTCTTATCCTGTGCTCCTCTCTCCACCCTCTTTTTCCCGTCTCTTCCTCTGCTCCGCTCTTGGGTGGTCTCACCTGGCTGGCCCAGGGGGCAGCCAAACAGAACTGGAAGTGTCTGTGGGTGGCCTGACCTCCCTGTGCCTCTCCTCCAGCGCAGCGCAGCACCAAGGCCTACTGAAAGGCCCAGCGTCAGCGTCAGCACGCTCAGATGATCCAACAGCTGACGCCCATTCCAGACCTTCAGAGGCTCTGTGACTAAGGCAGGCCACTGATCCAGCCTTCCTAACTCCCTCCCCTCCCAGCAGCCAAGAGGGCACTGCCGTTGTCAGGCCTCAGGCATTTGGCCACTTGTTGGGTCCCCTCAAAAATAGAAACCCCAGCTATGAAATGTTAAGTGGTTAGAGCTGCAGCGACAGATCGATTTACTTGGGTGGTTTACGATGGGTGGGCTGGCATTGGTCGCATTTTTTACGTTTCATCGGTGGACATTCTTGTTTGACTGTGAAGTCATGGTAAATGTTTGGATGTCTGAACGATAGCCGTTATGTGGTTGCTTTGCCTTCACTCTGTGTTCCTTTTATGCACCCTGCAACTGGAGTACACATTTTCAGACATTACCTGTCTGTTGGCTACTTTGAACCACAGCAGTGACCTGACAAGTCTTAAAGAAATAGTTCACGCAAATATAAATTTTCATGGCTGATTCTGTTACTGTTTTTTTTTTTTTTTTTTAACAAGCAACCTGGCTGATGCCCATACCAATTTCAGAAACAAGAAAGAATAAAAGTATACAAAAACAAGAACAAGATGTTTATTTTACATTTAACTGAAGATACTGTCTTTTGGCTATTTAAATTAAATTAAGTTAATATAATATATGTAAAACAGATACTCTTGTGCAGCTTCACCAAGCGCGAGAACCTTGCACTTATTTGTGCGCCAGAACACCAATAATGTTTGCTTGGTATTGTTTTTTTTTTTTTGGTTTATGCACAGATTACAAGTTCGTTAATAATTAATACAATGTAGTGAGCACGTGGACGCACTGCCGGAAAAAACGTCCATTTGCAGATTTATGGCTGGTCAACCGGTGCAACCCTAGTTAAATCATTCCAAATCTGAATGCCTTTCTTGTTCTTTTGCATGTTAAAGGTCACACTTTGAAATAGGCCTCTGTGTTGTTTTGGGTCTTCAGACTTTCAATATACAGTATGAGCAAAAATTGATTGAGTCAATTACAGAATTTCTGTTTTTAGTTCATTTCAGTTAGTTATGTACCTTCTTTTTTCAGTTTGTTATATCAGATCATCAAGTTAAACTAAATTACACATTTTTCATAATTATGAATTAAAGAATACAACAACACAATGTCTACCTGAGATTTTCCAACAAAAACGAAAATCGTTGCTCTTCAAAACATGAACTTTTTTTTTAGGGTCAAAGTCAACCACCTGTCCAAATTAAGTGAAAACCCATGGTTGCAAATGGAATATTTTGTTGGCCCAAAAAAGCCAAAGTCCATGTTCCAAAATTAGAGAAGTTGAAAATGGAGAAGTATTTTGGTTGTACACACATCTTACACAGTCTTCCCATTCAATGAATTAAAAGGTTAATTCACACAAAACTAATACAATATTAATAAAATCTAAAATAGTATTTCAATGATACTAAAATAGCACTGCCTTGAGAACCTCTGGGATAGACATTGTTGAAAGGTACAGCCCCTTGGGTCTGATTACTTTAATTAAACACTGGCAACTGTATTATGGTATGCTCAATATAAATAATTAGAATAAACAATTTTGCTGCCAAGTGATGTAGTTCATTAGTCTAACTCTAGACAGTTTACGGTTGGCAAGCGATGTAGTAATTTAAGTAGATGTGTGATCAGAGGTCAGCGTGTGTATCGGATATTGTACAACTGCTTTGAACGGCTAATCAGGTTTTAATCTTATATAAATCTTTGTTTATTATATTATTATTATTATTCTTGTACTCCTTGCATTTACAAAGTTTGAATTAGTTATTCTAAAATTCAGATGTCCCTTATGTGTATGATTTTGAGCTTGTCGAATGTCTCAAGTAATGATAAATGCAGCTTCTAATGGACCCCTCCCCCTCGGTTCAGTACAGAATATCTAAAGATGAATGCAGATCGTGCGGCTCTGACTTTGCTGTCAGGTTTCATATGTGCTTTAGCTCGAAGTCATTCTGAGTTTGCAGTGGTCAGTGGGGAGGGATTGTTCTCCTTCCTCAGTAGCACAGTTAGCTCATTCAAAACAGACAGAGCTGTGCAGCCTGTTATCTTTTGAGCATGTGTGCTCCAATGGCTCCTGGGCCTTCTTCTCCAGGACCAGTACAAGAGAACCGGAACTGTTTCGGAGTAGAGTGGAGCAAAGCACAGCGTCACGTCCCTGGGCCTACCCAACGAGGCATGCAGCTCTCCCTGAGCCAGGCATGCTCTAACGGGCTGCTCCTCACTTCTGCTCCTATGTTTATTTATCCACAGGCCTGAGATGGACAGGCCAGATGGGAACCAGACAACTCAAACAGAAACAATGGCAAAGGAAAGCAGGATTTATCGCTGGGTTCCCCTCCATGCCTGCGTTCACTCATACACACACTCACGCAGAGCACAGTGCTTTTTTTGACAGACTGGGTCTCTTGTTTTCTCACATTGCTCTCGTTTCTTTTTTTTATTGTTGTGATTATTGTCAATAGTCTACATGCATAACGTGGAGAACCTTAGAACATGGACATCATCTAAAGCAGTTTTGTACACTGGAATTTATTGAATATTGTCCCAGTTTTTTACTTTTTGCATCTTCCATTTCCTAGAACAATGCTAGCTTATTTAATATATACATTAATATCTTATATACCGATTCTATTATATTTCCACCTTCTCACTGACCTTGGGCTAATTCTGCTGCTGTCTTTTTAAGACCACTAAGTTTAGACCACTAAGACTAAATTGCTATTTATATAAATCCTGGTGGTTATGTTATTGCATTTGTCCCTGATTGTAACATTACAGCTGTGACAATCAGTGACTAGTTTGGTTTGGATGGACTTGGATTGGGAGTTTTAAGTTAAGTAATGTATCTGTATATTGTATTTGTGAAACAAAGAAGATGCTGAGTGTCTGTAGCAAATACTTAAAAAAACATGCCCACTGGCACAAAAGAACAATTTTTAGTCAAGCATTTCAACCCAACTGATGATTTCAAAACCTGAAAGTAATTATTCTAATTATGTGTAGGGAACACATCGCCTTTCCAGTGGATATTATAATCAAATTGTGGGTGGAAAAGCTGGATTGTTCTGTCTTAATGCTGGTTTAAGTAGCATTTGTCTTCTTTTTTTCTCTCCCACAGACAGATATCTTGGTGGTGAGCTGTGATTTGATAACTGATGTGGCTCTGCATGAGGTTGTGGACCTCTTTCGTGCACACAACGCCACCCTGTCGATGCTCATGAGCAAAGTGCATGAATTCACAGAGACTGTCCCAGGCCAAAAGGGCAAGAAGAAAGCAGGTACTTAGCACTCACACAAATGTTGCTGAGCAGGAAAACAGGTGTGGTTTTGAATGAAGTGCTGTTGTTGCACTGTATCCAAAAACTATTTATTGACAATTTTCTCTTTTCCCAATTTGAACAAAAAAACGCATCCCAGTGGACTTATTATTTTGCATTCCTGTAGACCATCCCGGTTGTTGACTGACCATCTGTCTTGAGCCAAAATACAGTTTGACTGTACAATATCCCACTGTCATATTTTATGAGTTTGCTATGACAGATTGGAATTGTGTCTTGTGACAGGAGAGCAGCGGGACTTTGTAGGAGTGGATGTCACGGGAAAGAGGCTTCTGTTCATGGCCAATGAGGCAGACCTGGAGGAAGGCCTTATTCTCCGGAAGTCCATCATGCGCAAGTAGGTTTTAATTTTTATTTTATTTTATTTTTTACATTTTTTTTTTTTTTTAAACCCAAATATGTTGATCTATCCTTTTGTTTTAATGAAATAGATATATAATTGCTGTGCAATACTTTGGAATTGGTTTTATTGGGAAATTCATTATTTAATTTTGGTCTAAATAGAATTTAAAGCCACTGCCTTCAGAGTGGTGCTGCTTTCTTCAGAACAATGTCGGCCTCACGGGGTGATGACCTGCTGTTTATGTGGGCTGGCTAATAAAACTGGGGCCTCCTTCACACAGACCTGTCATAAGTGGGGCCTGTCAACTTTTTTTTTTTTTTAGCAGGCAGCTGCCTTTAACTGTTGATCCTAACTGTTTTTCAACTTTCTTCTCTTCCCGGTCCACTTCTACGTTTCTGTGTTTCTTTTTCTGTTTTCTCACTTGTTTTCTCTTTTCTTTGGATTTTCTCTGTGTCTGAGGTTTTGGATCTGCGTGTTTTGTTTCCCAGATCCATGAGAAAATAAATTTTATTAGACTGTTTTATCTGATGAGTGTTTAATGTATGAGTACTTAATTTCAGAAGCCTTTTTCTCCTCATCTGTTGACGTTTTATCCATGCTTTAGTGCATTTATTTTTTTTATGGTATAATTTAATAGCTTACACTTTGCTAATGATGCATAATACACTGCTGATTAGATTGCATTGCAATATATATGCACACATTGGGGTTGGTAAGGTTTTTGAAAGAAGTCTGTTATGCTCACGAAGGCTGCATTCACTTTATAAAATTTAGTAATAATAATATTGTCAAATATTATTACAATTTAATATTAATATAACTATGATATAATATATAATGTAAATTACATATATATATTATGTAAATGTAAGAATAAATTTTTATTTAGATCATGGTAAACTCCATATATATATATATATATATATATATATATAAATGAAAATGCTTGTTTTAGTTCAAACTGCCCAAGTAACTCTTTCCTCCCAGAGCTTTTAATTTTAACAGAAGCTGTGGTTTTTGTGTTTAAGGCCTGATGTTGGAAAGGCTCCTCAGATTGTCAGCACCTTGCGTGGGGCCTGTGCTTTGGGCCCTGGAGGCCAAAGGTCCTGCTGTATCTAGTTGTGGGTGGGGTGATCAGGGGTCTTGGTGTAGGAGAGCTGTGTGATAGGGCTTAGTATGCGGCTGTGTTGGGAGCTCATAAATAATTCGGGGAGTCGTTGCCACTGTAAATCCTGTTCAGTAATAGAAAGGTTGGAGCAGCTGTTAGCATACTGTCTGGTGAGTGGGAGAACATACACTGCCTAATCTGACGTTTGGTAAAGTATCGCACCAGCCTAATGCAAAAATATTCTTGCAACATAAGCATGTATTCAAAGTATAAACACAAAAAAAAAAACATTTTTGAGTCATATCTTATCCAAAATAAAAAATAAATGATTTTATATAAAATACCAGAAGGCCTTTTTTATTATTGTTTACTGTAGCAAAAATAAATGCTGTGTAAATGTGAGAACCTAATAAAAATAACTATTAGGAATTATAACAAATGCAAAGTTGTTTTTGACAATAATGTAAAAAAAAAAAAAAAAAAAGTTGACTTATCAAACTATTCTTTTATATCACAAAATTATCTGAAAAAAAATTCTGAAAAAAAAAGACAACTGTAAGAATTAGAAGTGGATTTCATAGTTATATATACATATTTGTATAATTCTGTGGCGGAAAAGTGGCTTCCATAATAATGTCACAAGTTTTTGATGTAGGGTAGAATATGACCTGGCCATTTTTAGGGCTGTTCTGAAGGACAAAGGAATTCTCGGTGCGGTTTGGGAGATGTCTGCTAATGTTTAACAGTACTTCAGATACTGCTCTGTTTGTCTGAGTTGTCTCTGAGCCTTGGCATTGTCTGGATGTGTGTTTATACAGGCACAGCGGAGCCTATATGTGCAGTCCACATGTGTTAAGCCAGTCCTCATTATTTATAAGACCTGTGAAAACACTGTCTTCTCTCTGTTATCATGGCTTAACAGGATGGTTCACCCACAATTTAGTGCTGTTACATACCTGTATGCTTTTCTTTTCTTTCTGCGGAACACAAAAGATACTATTTTATGTCATCTGTACAGTGACAATGAGGTCCAAAATGATTTGGGCCTAGTGTTGTTTTTTCTATAGAAGAAAGTAAGTTATAACATTTCTAAATAATGTGAGGGTGAATTATCTACATTTATTTGTAAACCATGACATTACTTTTCCTTTTTTGTCTTACCTAATCCATATTTCCATCTAATTTGTTGCTAATTTCTATGCTGTTTGACAAACATGTACACACGTTTTAAGTTAAAGCTGTAGTCACTGGGGTGATTTGCGACATGCTCGTTTCTCAGTGTTTTCTATTCTGTGGCGTCTGCCATTTTTAAATCCCATCGTTTGTCTTAAAAAATACACACATTCACCTAATACACAACAAAATGATCTCCTTTCTGGTCTGTGACACTTCGAAATTCACCAGCTAGAATAAGCTTCATTAACACAAACACTTGCATTGGAAGAAATTTGATTGATTGCAGAATCCTGCCTCTTCAGACCAGTCCAAGTTATTGTATCTGTGTTAGACCATGTCCTGCACAGGTTGGAAAATCCTTTGAGCAGATTTAGCAATTTACTTTGCGCCGTCTTGTAATTTGGCATGAGATTTAGTTGGATGGTGTGAGAGCTTGAGACTGAGCTTGAACGAGAGCTGGCAGAGTTGGCAACTCTGCAATGAGCGGCGCATTTCTAGCATTGCATCATCAAAAGAGGCACTAGCAGTATTGAAGTACATCTTACCGGTGGTCCTTTTGTGTTTCTTGGGTCAAAGACTGTTGAAATGCGAGAGGAACACATTTTGGAGATCTGTGTCTCCATATTTGTGCGGTCTAGTAGCAGAAATCTTTTTCTCTTCTAGTTTTTAGTTGCCGATGGAATTGATTTTTACAAATTGCAGTGATATTTATTTTGCTTTATTTTTTTTACTTAAAATTGTCTCTGAAATTGTGTTAGTGTTGTTTAGCAATCTTTATATTCTATTATGGTTTTTATTACCATTTATAATTTTTTTTTCCCAATTTATTTTAATGTAGGTTAAATGTAATGAAGTTTATTATATGCATTTGTTTACTACTAAATGTTTTTTTTAATATTTTTGTTTAGCTTGAACTAATATGTACAGTTTATTTTATTTTAATACTTTAAAACTTTTATTTAGTTTAATTTAGTTATGAAGGCAGCATTTCTCATTTATTTTATTCTATTTTTTTTCAATGATTATAAGCTATTAAGTTTTTAACAAAGACACAGAATGTTGCGGCCCCTGTACCAATCCCTTTATGATCGGATTTACAGATTATGTATTAAAGGTATATTGACTTCCATATGGAAATCAATGGTTACCGACAACTTTGGTTACCAACATTTTTTATCTTTTGTGATCAGCAGAAAAAAATTATTCTTAAGGCTTGGAACAAGTGAACAATGATTAAGTGACTACACGTGTTTAATTTTTTTATATTTTTTGAAGTGAACTGCCTCACAGACACAGACTTTCTTTGAACATCAATTGAGATATTGAATTAGATACACAACTGACCTGAAAACAAGAAGTACCCTTGCATACAAGTTAGTAGTGCTTAGTTGGTAAAATGGCTTTTATATCTGTCACAATTTTCCAGCACTTAAACACAATAGGGTTTAAGACGAGTCCTAGATTAAAATAAATGTTAAGAGCTGTCTTAACTGGAAAAAGCTTGCACTGAGATATCTTAAAATACATTAT
>JAUMHP010000041.1:12175340-12234633 GCA_032361065.1 Enteromius trimaculatus | reverse complement strand
TATATTGCGGTTTAAAAATTTGCATTGTAAATTTGTATTCCAGAACTGTATGTTTTTTAATAAAACAATATTATTGAGAGAAAGTAAAAGGCATGATTACAGTTATAATTGCATTTTCTTTATTTTTAGCATTTTTAGTTAGATTATTTTAATATAATAATTTTTGGATTTCCGAATAGTAAGTTACAAAAACAGTAGTTTAAAAAAACTTTTAATCATTGTCATTTCACATCTAATTTTAGAGTTATTAGAGTTAGATTATTTTAATATATTAAATTCCAGAATTGCATTTTTTTTTCTTTAAAAAAAAAATTAGTTTACTTTTTTCTGGCAATTTAATTTAGTTAAATTTATTTTCTGAAATAAAGAATAGTTGGTCCTTGAGGTAAACCAAAATATGAATTCAGTTTTCATCTTCAATTTAGCATTTTAATTTAGATTAAAGTTAGATTTAATAATAGTAATAATAATAATATAAATACTTTTTAAATTATTATTGAGAACCACTACCCCACTACACTTTCATTTTAAGAGAGGTTTTGAATCTCATGCAGATATAACCCCTCACAGTGTTTTATAACGTCCAGTACTAGTGAGTAGTTTGACTGAAAAGTTGATTGGTAGTTATGTTTTGCACTGTGATCCTTGTAGTGTCTGCAGTTCATAAACAGCACCTGTTCCTCATTGTTTGGCAGTCTGGTCTTCCTCCTGACCTTCTATTCCCTGCTCTTTAACACTCATTCCTCCTCCAAAACCGCAAGGATCTGTATCTGTTACTCATCACTCCTTTATTCGACTCATCGTTCTCTCTGATTCACTCATTCTCCTGCCCGCAGGTGCCAGACCATGATGTCACATGTTGGGTGTTCCCATAAATCAGTGTGTCATGCCTTTGTTCGTTCCTCACCTCCTCTGGATCTCTCCCTGCAGTCTGCGTGTGTGAGCCGAGCACATTGGTGCCATATGTAGGCGAAAACATCTGAACGTTCCTCTGTCTCTGCACGCACTTTTCCTGCTTTTCAGGAATCCAGCCACTGCTGGCTAACGGAACAGCCTAGTGTCATCGTAATTTATTTCTAATGTATCCACACGCACACACGCTCTGATTTACACACAGCAAGTCTGTTTTTGAGATTTGAGTGAACAAACACTGCAGCTTTAGGCTCTTGGTGTGTTATCCGCTGGAGGGAAACCGTAAAGCTCTAGAGACGAGAGATGGTTCTCTTACCTTCTCGCTTCATAAATGTCACCAGGGGTGGGAGGGACCTCCTGTTCTGTGTTTACAACAGGTCGTCCGGCATGAAGCCTGCATGTGGTGCATCGCTAAAGGTGGGAGTGTACAGTGGGCTTCAGAAGTCTATATCTATGTATATGTGTATTTTAGTGCTGTCAAACAATTAATCACATCCAAAATAAAAGGTTTGATTAATAAAATGTATATATTTGTTGTGTGTGTATATATACACACACATTTATATAATTATAGTCATGTTATACTTACATAAATGGCAATGATGTAAAAATAAATAAAAAAATAACAAAGTTATAAAATAATAATATTTTTATGGTTAATATATATTTTTTGGTTATTAGATAAGATTATATTGAGATACGAATGTAGATTTTTTTTTTTCTAAAAGATTACTTAAAATGAGTTAAATTCTAATTAATTAAAAGAATATGAATAAATTGTTATTAAAGAATATGAATTTCATAATTTCTTAGTATAGGTTAACATTAACATTTAACTTTTTGAAGTACTGAAGGATACTCTCTCTCAGTGGTTATATAAAATATATAATATAAAATCCAAGTAGGATTGCAGTGATATACAAAGTTATATATTAATAATGTTTTTTTATTGTAAATGTTTTTTTGTGTTTTGTTTTTGGTCTAAGATTATATTTAAATAAAGAATATATTTTTTGTGAAAAGATTCATGGAGAATATTTAGTATTTTGTTCATTTTAATTGAATTTCATAATTTCTTTGTATAGTTTTATCCATTTTTTTTATCCAGTACTTGCAATTATTTTATTTTGAAGGTTAATTTATATTTTGCAGTCTAGCAAGTCTTTAACCTCATTGTGCTGCTTGATAGCCTTGAATCATTATGAATTGAGGCCATTGAGCAAAACCTTGACCCAGTAATCTTGATGTAAAGACTGTTCACCCCAAACATGTGACTGGAAGTCCTCACGTACATCTGACAGCTTAACTTGCGTTGCTGTCTAGTCTGCTTTACCTTTAGTAACACTCTGTGTAGTTCGTCAGGATGCACTGGACTCTTTCTCCATGTGATTCCCTCTGGCCCTGGGGGCAGCCATTTTGTGGGCCTGTCGTGACACTGTGGAGGGGCTCCGGGAGAATTTTCATGTCAATGGCAGGCTATAAAACAGTCTGGGGGGTCCGATGGTGCTCCTGACATCTCACTACTCACAAGCTGTGGCAGCAAACGTAATCCGGCTGTGATTGCTGTGGCCGTGATGTAAATGCATGTTAAAAAAAAAAAAAAAGTAAATTATTTTTATTTTTATTTTTTTTTATCCAAGATTAAATTGATACAACCTCTGTTTCTTCTTTCATGTCACTTCACTTGTGTTTCACTTGTTATTCTTATTTTGGGGGCCATTATAGTTCTCAGTGCCTCAAAGAGACCAATTAGAGTGGGAGTGAGACAGGAAAATGAAAGACTGCATGGGATGTAAAGGCAAGCTATATAGTCTAATTATAAAACATCTGAGGAAACCAGGGTAGCAGGGTGCCTTACAGTGTTTTTGTCAGAGCTGTTATGTATTTACTTTGTTTCACCATCAAGCATGTTCCCCGTTTACCCTGCGTTTTATTTCTATAGCAGCCACAGCCTTCTTCCTCACATTTACTGTCATTATTTTTTATTTGCAAAATTCCCTGTCTTTACTGCCCTCCCTTTCTCTAACACTTTTTTTCTTGTTTTTTTTTACCTCTTCCAGACATCCCAGAATGCTCATCAAAACCGGCCTGCTGGATGCTCACCTGTACTGCCTGAAGAGATCTGTGGTTGATTTCTTAGTACACAACAAGTAAGTCAAGATTTCCCAATGAAAAAGGATTTCACAGTTTTTTTGTGTCCGTTCCTGCCAGTTGCATGTTGTGCCAAAGAATTCACCTGCACTTTATTAGGATTATTTTTGATAAGCCAAAAAAGAAGAAAGTTTAGAATTTAGAACAAAGAAAAGTTACTACCTAGAAAGAAGAAATAATAAGGGCTGCACATTTATGACACTGACCGCATGAATTCCTTTCGGTTGTGAGGTCAGGTGTTGCATCCATTGAATCAATTTGCTCAAATCGTGCTGCATAACAAACTTTAGAGATGCTTTTATTAAAGATAAACAGCACTTTCAAAAAAAATGATTGCCTTGGAATGTTCTCCACATATAGCGCTATCTAAACCCTAAACATGTTTAGCAAAGGAAAATGGTATTGTCCACTTTCAAGGCATCATTAGTTCATGCTTTACTGCAAAAATCAACAGGTGGCCTTGTTGTTTGAACAGAAGCCGATAAGTCAATTTTAGCAAATCAGCAAGCTGTATTCAGGTCAGGTGACAAGGCTACTAGCTAAAAAAGAGCTACTAGCTTTCGCCCTAGCTGAAAAGAGTTTCATCAAAGCTGACTAAAAGCAATCAAGGATAGATCATTTGGATGAACTTGTTAAACCTGTGATATCTTCTTCAGGTAAAATAAAAATGAAAACTTTCAGAGAACCTAACAAAAAACAGTGTGTTACAATGAAGAGGGAAAAGCTCTAAAAAGCTTCTTTTTTTAAAAAATCTAAAACATGAAATGTGGTTAAAACTGCTTTTGCTATAAAACAAACCTTTAACATGTAAAACATACTTTTAATGAACTTTAATATGGTAAATTACCTGTTTATCTTTGTTATTATTTAATCAAAACAACCCAACTGCAGTTTGAAAACAAAAAAAAAAAACTAAACAAAACGGAATTTCTGAAAAAAATAAAAATAGTGTTTTCTGTTTTTGCAAATAAACCAACCCTTCAATTGAATTTGAAAGTTAATACGTGAAGTTTATTTAGATTTTAAAAATCTAAATTAAAACAAAAAAAATTGCTCTCTGCACTTCATGGCAAGCATCTTATCAGCACCACTTTCACATAACTAGTCGTTCCGCAGTGTCTCTAATCCTGGAGTGGGCCTGTGTCCTCTACAGTCCACCCCTCCATTCCTCCCTCAGCTCTCCATTCATCCTCTCCAATAGCCCTCCGTTCCCCTGCCCCTCCGGTCCCCTTTGTGCTCCTGTAACTGACATTGTGAGGCCAGGCAGCCCGCTGTAAAGTGGTGCGGTGCATGGCCTCTCTTAGGTCCTCTCCCTCTCAGACTTCAGAAAAGCGTGAGGCTTCTCTCCGCTTTGACATTTTAATTCACTCTCCCCCTGATATAAATATCATTTCATCTAATCTGCCCCCCCAGCCCTCCCCAACTCCCCACTTTCCCTCATCAAAGTAGTTTGACTTTTTTATACTGCCTTTCTCTCTCTCGTTCGCATTCTTTTTTTCCCCATCCCTCCCTCCGTCTCGCTCTCACTCTGTCGCCCTTGAGCCTGCAGTGCCATGGAGTACTGAAGGAGAAAATGGACATAGTAACTGTTGTTTCTCTTTCTGTATTCAGATGGAAATTCTAATCTCGTCTAAAAGAAAATAAAGAGAGAGAGAGAAAGAAAGAGAGAGACTGGTTTAAAGAGTGATGTAGATTTTGAATTGCTCCAAGTACACATGATTTTTTTTCAAACCGTGATTCAACACTTTATATCTTCTCTATATAAGATACCATAAATTCAGCTGGAAATTGAAATTTTAAAATGTTCCTCTTGCATTTATTTTCTTTCTCTCTTTCTCTCTCTCTCTTTTCAACCCACATGTACGTATTTCATTCTTTACAATTGCTCAGTTAGCATGCCATGTGTCATTGTGGAATTAATGGGCTTTATGAATGGTCTTTCTAATATTATTATTATTATTAAATTTATGCAGCTATTTCCCATTTTTTCCCCCATAGGAAATTCATATTTTTGCTTTATTTTGTCATATACTTTTATTTGAAAGTTTGGAGCCCGTAAGATTAGAGAAATAAATAAATATTTTCCAAAAGAAATAAATAATTTATCAATTGAGGGGGCAATCAATTGATATTTTTATATTTATTTTTAATGTTACAAAAAGATTTTAACTTTTAACATTAAACATTTATATTTTGTCACAAAAAATCTTAAGCAGCATAAACATTTTTCAGATTGGTAAGACGAAACACCTCATCAGGCATCTTAGAATGGCTTCTGAAGGATCATGTGACATTAAAGAGTGGTGTAATGGTGAAATATTCAGCATTGCCATCACAGGAATAAATTATGTTTTATAATTTATTTAATTAGAAAGCAGGCGTTTTAAATTTTGTTAACCATCACCTTCTTTTTATGCGCATTTTGAAGTATCCAATCAGAAACGAGTGGTAGAAAAATGGCATTTTTTTTTTTTACATAAAATCCCTTAATTTGCAAAAACGTTTTTACACTTCTTTAATTTTTGCCTTGTGCAAAAGAGTGCAGACTGGTTTTGTTGCTAAGAATCTGAAATTGTTGTGATGGTCATTCTGAAGTGCCCGAGCAAAGTCTGTCCTCTGTATGATTGCCTCCCAGAACAGTCCACTAAGCAGCTGACATTCACCTTCAAAAGCAAGACCACATTTATTGTATTTCATTGGCTCACTTCAAGCCCAATTATATTCAGTTGCTTCTCCTACTTTTCTTAGTGATTATATAATGCCTGTTTATCAGGAAATCATGATTTTGTTCTGACTTCTGCAGATGTTTTATGCAATATTGCAATTTTGTGCAAGTTAAATCCATTTATGGTTGCTAAAAAGCTGTCACTTTATCATGTTAGTTAATCAGGGCAAATTAGATAGAATAAGAGCATATACTCAGCCAGTGAGAAAATGATTTTTTCTTAAATGATTGACAGCCCTGCTTTAAGTACAAGCTCAAACCTGTGTTGTTAACACATAGTTTTATTTACAGGTCTGTCACCTCAATCAGGGGGGAATTAGTTCCATATTTAGTGCGCAAGCAGTTCTCCAAGTCTTTAAACTCCAAAAATGAAACCGAGGATGCAGAGAAGAATCAAACACAAAAGGATGCTCACCACAATTTGGGTAAGCTTCCTCTTGTAATGACTTGCATTTGCACAGTTCATATTTATCATCCTTCGAAGAGAATGTTTGGTGTACATAATAAATGGTGGCCTTTCAAAAACCGCATACATGCCTTCACAGAGCTCCTCAGCACTAGTAAAGATGAGGCGCTGCTCCAGCTTGCCCGAGAGAGGTCATGTTGGAACGATCATCGTGGAGACATGAGCGAGGCCTACCATGGCGGGAAACTATGCTGCTATGTTCACATCATGGAGGAGGGCATGTGTTACCGTGTTAACACGCTTGCCGCTTATATAGAGGCCAATCGTGTGGTGAGAACAAACCAAAAGAACTGTTTCAGCGGCTCATTTCTCGTTGCAGTGAACTGTCTGCAAGACACTGCAATGGCTGCACTGAATTCTGGGACGTTTCCTTTATCTCATAGGTTCCAAAGCTGTTTGAGGACCCTCCAGTACATCCGAGTGCTGTTGTCTCTGAACGCTCTTTGGTGAGTCCCATAGATGTTACAGATAAGATGCTGTCTGTGATTAAAAATGCATGTTGTAAATGTATATTAAAATACATTACTCCTCAAATACAGTAACGCGTCTCTTTTAATTTAGGTTGGAAGTGACAGCATTATTGGGCCATCTTGTCAGATATCAGACAAGACATCCATCAAGCGTTCAAATATTGGCACATCATCTGTAATCAAGGAGAAGGTGAAGATCACCAACTCCATCATTATGAATGGAGTCACTATTGAAGAGGGGTACGTGATCATGCTCGAGTGCATTCTAAATGTTTATGGGAATATGATTCAGAAGGAGCCTTTTTATGGGTCATTTATTTGTAAATCAAATCCAGACAGGATGTTTGACCAAAATAATGTAATTCTTTGCATGGTTAAATGCAATAATATTTAAAAATAAATGTTGTGCTTACTAAATCATGTTGCTGCAGTAGATCAAATAAAGCCAAATGCAATTCGTTTTAGCATGGATAGCCAAAAAATAAATAAAAATTAACCAGTCATTTTAGCAGCTTTCAAGTGGTCACAGACAACCTAGAAATATTTGGGAAATTGAAAAAGCTATAGAAGTCAAAGGAATTAATAAAGTCTTAAAAAGGTCATGGAAATGCCTATATTGATTTATAATTTTTTTGTCAGTGTAATTGTTATGAAAAAATAACAACAAATAAAAACAGGAAAATGATGAGGGCATTGGAACCTTGATTTAAAAAAAAAAGTTTTTATACAATTTGCTCAAATGAATCCGACTTGACAGTGCCAGTCCACATGATTGATATATCGACTATTATAACTAGATTTCTTTATTATGTTTGATCAAAAATACATCTGATCTTGTAAAATGTCACGTATGCTGATTTCTTACAGTTATGAATATTTCATACTGCTGTATGCGCTGCTTAATATTCTTGTGGAAACCATGAACATTTAAAGATTATTTGATTTAAAAGCGTCTTTGAAATGTTTCAAAATGTACTTTTATATCAAAATGTTATACTAGTATCTTATACCACATTTTTACTGTTACTTATCAATTCAAAGCATCCTCAAGTATAAATTTCTCAGTTTTAAATAGTAGTGTACATAGTGTACAAAGCCTTTGCTATTTCATGCACCACTGTGTCGTGCACAGACTATGACGACAGACAGATTGGCTGTCTCCAGAGCATTTAGTGGTTTGGATCAGATGTTCAGCGTGTAGAAACAAAAGTTCAGATTTTGTCTGTTAGGTTAAAAGTGGGCTTGAAGTAGATATAATGCGCAGAAAGACTGACCTGCATCTGCCTGCGGGTGGTGTTGAGGTGGATGCTGCTGCTTTTTGTTGTGTTGAGAAAAAGCAGAAACTCGCGTTGTCAGTCCCCTAAAGGTGTTCGCTGACCCTGAACAGGCCCCCGGTACAACAAATTAACAGAAAAGTGATGAATGTAGATGTAATGATTCCCAAAGAAACAAGTTTCTCGCTACAAGTGTTACACACACACACAAGTAAAAGAAGCCTCAACAAACATTGACTTCTCTCTAAACTTGCATGCTTCTTTTCTGAGATCATAAACTTGTGAGTGAAGTTTTTTTGTTTTCTTTGCCCACCACATTTTCCACCCAAAACGTTTTAGACTTAAGCTGATTTGGGTTAATGGCAATCTTGCTCACCATTGAACACAAACTGTCCCAAATCAGCTCTGGGTGGTAAAGAAAAAGGATCCTTTTAGGTGGAGACAGCTTTGGTTTAAATCAGTTTTTCCCTTCCAAAAAACAAGCCTGGAGCCAACGTGGCGACCCTCGTGTACGAATTAGCCTGTGCTTGAAGAGTGGAGTGAGGGAACGGATAGAGGAAGGAAAGAAAGGAACAGCTACTCTTTCAGAACATAAAAAAGTAAAAAGGGATTAGGAAATCCCTGGCATTTAAAAGCGCCACTTGCATTTTTCGGCCCTTTTGTTTGCATGTAGGAGTGGTTGTTTACAAAGCTCTGGAGGTTCGGGGTTGATGGGAAGGCAGGGGGGGGGGGCATGATGGTGGCTTGTAGGGGTGGAGGGCGAGAAGTGGGGGTCACAGCGAGGAGGAGCATAGTGTCAGTAATTAGTGGTATTTCAGCAACTGCATCTTTGGTGGTC
Organism: Enteromius trimaculatus; assembly: GCA_032361065.1. Classification (NCBI taxonomy): domain Eukaryota; kingdom Metazoa; phylum Chordata; class Actinopteri; order Cypriniformes; family Cyprinidae; genus Enteromius; species Enteromius trimaculatus. The sequence goes on along the minus strand of JAUMHP010000041.1, from coordinate 12,225,797 downwards.
TCTCTGTTTAAAACTCCAATCCTTGTAATCTCCCATCTACCCCCTCTGTCTCACCCGCTCCCTCTCTTTCTTCAAACCTCGCTCGCTCGCTCTTTCTCTTGTACACACCCGTGCACCTGAATAGAGCGCCCTGTGTAGCTGCCAACAGAAACCTGCCTCCGTCAGCTACAACACGGTCTGCGCTGTCCTACGCTGCTTGATCCTTAAGAGGGGATGCCCAGACCCCTGTCCCAGAGTTGAAAAATGTAAATAAAAAGTTATGGTTTTAAATTTTGCATAGCTATATGGCAGGGGAAAGTGTGAAATGCTATGTAAACTACATTTTTCGAAAAGAAGTCATGTTGCATATATAAGCACTGTCAGTGGTTCTTTACTTATGTACTTCCTGTATTATTTTAATGTAGCAAGGTATTTACTGCTTGATATCTGGTGTTAAGGATGGGGTGTTTACACAAGAAGTGTTCTGGAGTTCAAAAACTGCTGGATGGAGTGCAGTGCAATGGAGTCTTGGTTCTGTTTGAAATACTTTTGACTTGAAGCAATGTCTTCAAAGACAACTGGTATGATGCGTATGTGCAGAGACCAACGGTTAAAAGCAACTAAATCAATATTGACTATTTGCTTTCTATCTCTGATTGGTTTATTGCTCTGGGTTATTCCAAAGACATCACTGTACTATTTAATCATGACGCAATGGCTTCCTCTGAGATTACTTTCATTTTGAGCAATTAGCTGTCTGAGCATTGTTTTAGGAAATTCCTGAAGCCTGGCTTTATTTTGGTATGTTTCTTGCTGAATATCCTGTTTTTACACAGACATTACAGATTATAAAATAATAGTCGAATGCTGAAGAGCAAATTGTGTGAACAAAGCTATAAAAAGGCTTAGCTTAGGACTAGTGGTCAAACAATATGGGCCTTGAAAAATCTGAAAATATCTCTGAATAGTAAATTATAGACATGGTGTTATTTAAAACGATACGTGATCCCAGACCACAAAAAACGGTCATAAGGGTCAGTTCTTTGAAACTGAGATTTATCATCACCTAAAGGCTGAATATGTTTTCCATTGATGTATGGTTTGTTAGAATAAGACTATATTTGACCTATATGGAAACTGAGGGTGCTAAATAAATATATTTTATTTAATAAATATTACATTATTTTTCAAGAAAATCGCCTTTAAAAATTAAAGTTGCTAAATGAAGTTCTTAGCCATGCAGATTCCTAATCAAAAATAAGTTGGGTAATATACTTATTGTAGGAAATTTACAAAATATCTCCATGGACCATGATGTATATGTTATATGCTAATGATTTTTGACATACATTTTTTTTGACCCGTACAGTGTATTACTGACTATTGCTATAAATATACCCGTGTGGCTTAAGATTGGTTTTGTGGTCTAGGGTGACACATTTGTTCAAAATATTTTTTAAATTCTTTAAAAAAAAAAAAATGAATGATCTAAGATATAGGAAATTTTTTGTTTTACTGGCCTTACTTAACATTACTGGCCAAATAGACCTATAGTTAGGTTAGTGTTGTCTTTTAAATATTGGAACAACTCAATATTCTGGACATAACAAGTGCTGTTTGCACTGCTGTTCAAAAATTTGAAGAAATGAATACTGTTATTCATCAAGATTGCAGTAAATGAACCAAAGTGACCACAATTACACTTATAATACTACAAACAATTTCATTACAAAATAAATGCTGTTCTTTAAACTTTATATTCATCCTGAGTAAAAAAAAATCTGCAAAGATCTTAAGCAGCACTAATGTTTTTTTCAGCACCTTTCGTGAGGATTAAATCAGTACATTAGCATAATTTCTGAAAAGGATAACGCGGCACTAAAGACTGGAATAATGACTGCTGAAAATGTATTAAAATAGCACACAGTTATTTTAAATTGAAATAATATTTTATATTATTAGTTTTTATTGTAGTTTTGATTAAAAAAATGCAGCCTTGGTGAGACTTCTTCCAGACCCCAAAATTTTGATGGCTTGTGCTTGTTGTATGCGCATGGAAACAACACTAACCCAACACTTCTGACTTCCCTCAGGTGTAACATTCAAGGCAGCGTGATCTGCAACAACGCAGTGATTGGACGTGGAGCCGACATGAAGTACTGTCTCGTGGGGTGCGGCCAGCACGTAGAGCCAGAGGGTGAGAACACCGCGGGTTACACTACACGCCCAAAAACACACACTCTACACTTCTGTAGTTTCGCAGCGTTCGTATTAAATCCAGCCTTTTGTGTTTGTGTTTATGTGTGCACTCTCACGCCCATGTCTGCCTTTTCATTTGTGTGATCTTGTGTGTGTATGTGCGTTTTAATCTGTTTTAATAGCGTATTAAAACCTAAGCTTGTGTGTACAATTGAGCTTTATTTTTTAATATGCTTAATCCTCGCAGTCTTAGATCACTGCGAGGTTTGTGTGCTTCTATTTGCGTGTGTGTGGCTTCAGGCTCTTGTATTCCGGGTGGTCCGCGCCTGGTCTCTAACCTCTCCATCAATGACAGTGCCTTAAGGCGGCCCTAAGATGTCCAGAGGCTGCACAGTCTAATTGACTGAACAACAGGGTGTTGCTGCCTCGACTGACCCCCTCCCATCCAGCCCCCCCTGTAACTTTTCTCCATCTCCACCCCCCACCTCTCCATCATCACTCTCGAGCTGGACTCGATTAGTTGGCCATAACCTCTAAAAATGCTTAGGCTTATTGAAGTGCTCCCAGAAATCCCAAATTACAAGCTAGACCCCCTGTACTTCCCCCGACGCACACCCGCCCTCCAGCTTCAGCGCTTTAAGTGCAGCGAGAAACCACGATTCAGAGTTATCCCAGAAAAACCCAGAGCAGAGGTTAATGTAACCTATTATTTAAAAAGCATTGCTTATAATAACTGCAATAAATCCACTTCAGTAGCCTTGAGGTTGACACTCGCTCCTTTGTACACAGACGTCAAGTCAAAGAGAGAAATTAAGTTCATTAAAGAGTCGCTGCTTGGTTTTGATGTGTCTACCCTCCTGAAATAAAAAGGCTGATTTCTCTTTGAGGTTGAGCTAGCAAATCGAAAGATTCCCTCTTATGGTTATGTAGCTGAGTGTAATGGTGGATTCAAATTTGTGCACCATACAGAGGCTCAATGTAACTTAAGAGACTTGTTTGTGCATATTATGATCGTCTATAGGATATTTTTATGGATGCATGATTTATTGGTCTGTTATTGATATACTGTGACAATATCGGGCTGACTAGGCCAATACTGGAAACGGACAATAACAATACTTTTCATCCAGTTCAAACAATGGGTCACAAAAATGCTAGGTGTCAGGAAACATGTCATATATGACCCTAGGATTTGTGTTTTTTTACATTAGGAAAATCATATTTTTAGAATACAATAATGTAAAAATCTAAAAAGTCTTGAATTGTTGTTAATATGACTTTTTAGTCATTTTATTTTCTTGTATTCAACTTTTTTTTTTTTTTTTTTCAAATCTCATACTCACCAAGACCATATTTATTTGACAAAATATATGAGTAATAATATTATAATGTTAATGACTGCTTGATATTTTTGCAGAAACTAACAAAATTTGCTTAATGTAAATCGTAACTAATGTTTTTGGTCAATTTAATGCATCTTAGATAAATAAAGTTATTAATTTATTTTTAAAAAATGGTAGTGTATATAGAATTAATTATTTATTTTATCAATCATTACTTGGGGTCATGAATCACAGAGTTCTCACATTTCGTCAAATCAATTTGAAGTCATGAATTTGAACTCTTCTACTTTTTAAATATTTTGAAGATTAGGCTATACTGTCAGAGTCTTTTGTTAATTTCATTTTGGTTTTTGAGTAAACCTTGTATAAATTAATTTAAAATATCAATGTTGATAAATCCCATCCAAAGTATTGTCGGCTGTAGCATAAAATATATGGAAACAATGTCAGTATTGGCCATAATCAGTGCACGCTGTTCACTCGTAGTTTATATATTACCGCCAAACTGGACTCTGGTACACTTGTAATCTCTTTAAACAGCTGCTGAGTGATTAGACAACTCTTAGTAGACTTTATAGCTGTTCCACTATGGTGGTCTAATACAGTCAACTCCACACAAACTCTCTTTCTCTGTCGTCTCAGTGTCTTTCTATCATTCACTCTCACTCTTTCTGTTCCCAGCCTGTTTACTGCTACTGGCTGTTGGCGTGTGTTAGCCACAAAAAAGTGATAGACATGTCATAAACTCTAGCCGAACGCTTTCTCTATAAGGTCCTGTGTTCCCAGCATCCTTGTCCTAAGGGGATTGAGTGTGTTGGGTTATGGCTGCTAAAAGCGTCCCAGGCCCCGGAGACGGGGTTGTATGCGCTGGACCACCCGGCTTGCCGCTCAGCACCGTGTTGTAAGGTGCAGTCAATTTGCAGGTGTTTCGGAGGCTGATGACATGTACCTTTCCTCAGACTGTTTCGACTCTCTTGTTCCAGGCTTTTCTCTTTGAGTTCGTCCCTCTCGCTCTCTCTTTCTCTCCCTCTCTCTGGCATAGCACGCTCTATTTGTCTTTCCCCATACTCAGAACACAAAAACAGTCTTTTGTGCGGATTCCTTCACACTAAAATGTCTTTATATGGATCATTAATCTTGCTCCCAAACGTTTAGTTTGGAATGGTCACATTCGGCAAGAGGATATCATCCTTCCTAAGCGAGTGTGTATAAGCCTGACACGTTTGTAAACTGTTTGCTTGTCACTATTTGATGGAATGGCCCGCAAAGGTAAACTCCAGATTAAAAAAAAAAAGAAGTATTTTCCTGTTTTTGAGTCATAGAAACAGTCATTTCAACTTAAGTTAGTCATTTGAGTGTTGAATCTTAACAGAACACACAGCTCATCTCCTTTGAGGCACGACAGATGCCTGACAGCTCTGAGAATCTTGTTCTCTCTCCTTACAGCTGAAAGAACCAATGAGGTCATTGTTGGATCAGACCAACTCATGGAGATCTAGAACCCTGCTCGAGATGGATCACAGACCCCTAGACGCCCACATCAACCTGCTTCCGTGTGCATAAACCTGCACAGGATCCATTTTTTATGTGTCCAAATAAAAATGGATTTATTTATCTCAAGACTTCTGGGTTTGTTTTTTTGTTTTGTTTTTATTTCCTCAGTTTGGTAGGTTGCAAGTACACTGAAAAAAAATGCTATTTTAGCTACATTTAAATAAACCAATTTAGTTGAAAAGCAAGTAAATTGTTTTATTTAGATGTAGATAAAATAAAATGATTGTATTTTTATCAATGTATCATGGTGTTTTTATTACTTAAAAGGTGTTGAAATAAATACAGTTCAATCAATTGAATGTGTTCTTTAAATTTAAATACAATTATTATTATTAGTAGTTGTTATGAGTATTAATAATGCTGTTTTATTATTAATAGTAATATAGTAATAGTATGGTTAATATTAAAACGTGAATATGTAATTATTAACATTGATGTAAATTCATTTTCAGTATTATTCATGCTAATATTGATACTAAACGTAGTATTGTTACTTTTATTAATACACATTTTTACAAATATTAATTTTAATATAATACATTTTATTTAAAGAAGCCTTTCAATGTCACTCAAAGGACACCTTACAAATCAGAAATAAAACGACTACATTAGTTAAAAAAAAGCAAAAAAACAGACAAAAACAATACAACAAACAACATAAAATCACATAAAAGCCTGAATGAACAAACATGTTTTTAGACGAGATTTAAAAACTGGGAGACTTGAACTGTTGCGAAGCTCGACATGAATTCCATTCCATAAAAAAGGTGCTGCATAACCAAAAGCTCATGACCCCATGAGAGCGGTCATGAGTAACTGCGGAAGCAGACCTTAAGTTACCCGATGGAATATGTATATGGAGAAGATCCAGAAAATATGAAGGTGCCAAGTTGTTGGTGCTTTATAGGTTAAAAATAATAATTAAAATGTACACAAAATGTACATTTAACAGGGTGCCAGTGCAAAGACAGGAGTGATATGTTAAGAAATGGAAGTTTTGGATATAACCCGAGCAACGCATCAGCATTTTGTACCAACTGTAATTTATGGGGTGCTTTTGAAGGAAGCCCGTAAAATAAGGCACTGCAGTAATCAATTCTTGATGTTACAAGAGCATACAGAAGAGTAGCTGTACTCTTCATTGAAAGGACGGGACATAAACAATTGATATTCCTAATATGAAAGAATGCAGAACAGGTAACGCTATTAATGAGCTTCAAAAGACAACGTTCATTCAAAAATGACTCCCAAACTTTAAACCTGGTTGGACAATGGACAAACTTTTAATTCCTCAAGGCACTCAACAAGAGCAGAAGGGAGAAACATTAAAGAAGGTTTAGAGGAGAGATAAAGTCGGGTGTCATCTGCGTAACAATGAGATTGAATGTCATGTTTCCTAAAGATGGTACCTATTGGAAGAAGTTAAATAAGAAACAAAAGAGGTCTCAAAACAGAGCCCTGTGGAACACCAGTGGTTGATTGAAACAGTTTAAGTTGTACAAAATGAGTGCGGCCTGTAAAATTGGAACGAAACCAAGAAAGGGCTGTACCAGTAATTCCAATCGGTTTCATAGTATGGTGTGTGAGACAGTATCTAATGCTAAGCTAAGATCAAGAATTGATAAAAGTCGGCAGCTAGTAATAAATCATTTGATATCTTTACAAGTGCGCTCTCAACACTGCTGTGAACAAAACCCAGATTGGAACGGTTCAGTTAAACTATTACTGGAAAGATGACCACAAAGCAGGGAATCAACAATCTTTTCAAGAATTTTGGGAAAAAAAAAAAAAACGGCAAAATGGAAAAAGGATGATAATTGTCAAAATTACTTGAGTCCAAGCCCTGGTTTCTTAAGAATAGGTGTTATCACTGCGGTTTTAAAACCAGTAGGAACAATACCAGAAAGAAGGGAAGCATGCATGATGTCTGTCATTACAGAAGAGAGGAAAGATTGTGATTTTTGTACAATATAACATACGTCTTCTACAGTAGGTAGTTTAAAGGTAGAAACACCAGATAAAAATAACACTTGACCAGAGGAAGTGTTACAATCAGAGTTAGGTGGAACCATTTGCTGATTAATTCAATTTTATTATTATTTAAAAAAAATAATACAAAAAAAATTATTCATACAATTCAATATAGTAAGTATGAGAATTTGAAAACTCAGTTGTCTTTAAAAAAGTGTTCATCAAAGAGAAAAGTGATTGTGTTTTCTGCATCAGATCCTATTAGACAAGCATTATAATTCATTTTTGCAGTGGAAAGTCCAGACTTGTAAACTTTCATAAGGTCAGCATACAAATCTCTATGAAGCACGAGTCCAGTCTTAGCGCATAATCGTTCCAAGCGATGACCCTTGACCTTAAGATGACGAAGTCTGGATGTAAACCAGGGTGCATGAGTTGACAAATGAAACATTCCTGGTTTTCAACGGAGCACAAACATCAAGGATCATTTGCAAATGATCATTGTAATGCTGGACTTAATCATCAAGAGTCCAAGGGTAGTTGATACATGGAAGTGTAGAAAAACATTCTGAGAGCACTGAGACATCAATGTTCTTAATATTATGAACAATGATGGCACGGCTCAACATGTGATCAGACGGTGATAAATCGGAAGTAATAAAATTACCTGGGATCACACCTGAACAGCAGACCAAATCCAAAGTATGACCTTTTGAATAAGTGACCTTTGAACAATAACTTTCTGCATCGTCCACATGAATATTAAAGTCACCAACGAAAACCCCATTAGGGGACAAGGAGCAGAAGGAAGTTAGAAATAGTAGATAATTCCTGAAAAAATACAGGATTGGCCTTTGGAGGCCTGTACACAACAGCAATGCATTACATTACTTTTTAAATATGGGCAGAGCTTGAGTGATTTTTTTTATTAATATAATTTTATAATTAATATAATTTTTATTAATAGCAAATGTAAAAGCACACCAAAAAGTGTTAATACTCATCAGAAATAAAAAAACAAACAAACAATAAAGCACATTTTTGCTTGTAAGTATGGTTGAAGTGGATCATTAACGGTCAGCAGCAAAGACATTGGTTCATAAAATGAGATTAGATACATTTGTGTAATTTAATTATTGCAGGTTTGCATCATATTCTGAGTTTATTTTAATTCATTCTGATGAATACTAAATCTGTTTTTTGAGAGTGAGATGAATTAATGCACTTTCACATTTAGTCTAGAACTACTCTTGTATTAACACACCGCACATAATTGTTTTTGGAAAAAGTAACGCAGTTATATTACTCTAAAATTTAAAAGGTAACGCATTACTTTACAAGTTACTTGAAAAAAGTAATTTAAGTATGTAACTCGCGTTACTTGTTATGCGTTACCCCCAACACTGGTTATACAATTTACGTTATAAACTTACTATCCGTCAGCAGGTCATACACAAAAGGCCCTTTGTTGGACAGTGAGGGAAACATTTTCCAAAATCCGAATAAAAAAATCCTTCTTACCGGCGTTTATAGTCGCCTTAGTTAGCTTTGCTAACAGACTGGGATCCACAGTACTAGTAAGCAGGCTGTTTCCTTCGAGGACGAGGGCTCGAAGACCAGAAGGACGGAATTGAACTCGTAGAGTCAATCTGAAAGCTCCGGCGCGATCCACGGTGGACATATTTACAGCGACAAACCATAATAAACAATCTCCTGATGTAAGTACAATGCAGGTGGAGGTTGGCCGTGATGAACACGTAACGTTAGCTGCAACAGTTCCGCTGCCGAGTATTGATAGAGGAAAAAACACAAGACGAAGAATTAAAGAATAATCCCCACAGCTGCACGCCACAAAAGTGTTTTTTCACGATCACCATAGCCGCAGCTGAGAAGAAATCCGACTAGCGACTGGCTTCCAGACAGGTATTAATTAAACAACGTCCGTGCAATGTCGCGTGCAATCTCCAGATAGCAGCGAAAATCTCGTCCAACATACAACATTTGTATAAAATAAAATAGGCTAACATCTATAATCTTCCTCAGAGCAGCCAGCGTTCGTCCCGGAAGTAACCTTTGTGTTCAAGAATATAAATAATAATTACACTTAATTTAGTGTTATTAAAATATGAATACATAAAATTTAGTAGTTTAATTATTGTTATTAATAATTCTAATGTTAGTTTTAGTATGAATGATAAAGTTTTAACCTAACTTAGTATTACGAAAATATAAATAAATATAAAATTTCTTTTAAAAAGCAATACACATGTAAATAATTTGAAAGTTCTGTAAATTGATTGTCAGGGCTAAAAAGTATACTGTATAAATGAAGTATAAAAGTATATATGGCAAATGGATTGTGATAGTGATGTTTATAGACACATGCACACAAGCATCCCACAAAAAAAACAAAACAAAAAAAAACATGATAGCGTCACTTCCTTTTGGGATTTCGTTTATATGAGGCGCTATTATATGACATGCATGGGTATAAAGTGTTCAATGTATTGAAACCGAGTTCATAAAGTGTGTTTGGTTGCAGGTGTTGATCTTGGTGGGTGTCTGTGTAGTTTGCAGTTTGGTTGTTTGTCCAGTGGATATCCCATCACCCATCTGCGTGACCACCGTGACTGGGACTGCATGCTCTGGTGCTGAAAGGAACAGATAACCACAATGGGGATAAGTTTATTTGTACACAAAAAGACTGAAAGAAATGGACCACCCAGTCAGACAGCGACTACTAAAAGTTTCTTTTTCTCTCCCATACTTGCAGGCTTTCACAAAATGCCTAAAAGGAATACTTCCTAAAGATTTTCCTCTTTGCTGTCAACGATTTATAGCATTCCAGCACTTGTGCGTCTCTTAAATTACAGGTCCCCGGTTCCCTGGTGACGATGGATTCAGAGCCTGAGGAAGATGCTCTGTGTGATTTATAACTATTCCAACTTATTGTTTTTAGGGCCAATCTGAGTCATTTAGTGTCAGCGGTGGAATGATTTTGCATTCAGTGTTTTCAAACGCAAGCTATGTTTTTGGGCGTAATGAAATATTTTACAGTGACATCTCTTTCGTGTTTCCTCTCGCTCTCTTTGAATGCATAAAATAATTTGTGTATTTATGAGATTGTCACAGCCTCCCTTTCTTCTTCATTATGATTCAAGACTTTTGGCAGATTAAGCTTGGTGGGATCCACGGTAGTTCTTGGATTTCTCCCTCAAATGGCTTAATAATAACTTTTTTAAAATAATGAATTGTTCCCTGGAGGGTGATAATGTTTGTTAAATTGTTTGGTGCTATGATGCATTGCGCACGTTAAGTAAAAACGAAATAATTAAAAACCCCAAATGCCCCAGGACCTTTCTGAATGCTTGTCGTCTAATACGAAACATGTGTCCTCCATTTTGTCAGTGTGATAACTAATCAGATGTCGTGGCCTTTGCCCCCTCTCGCCGCAGTGTCCGCGCTCGGACCACCAGACCTGGCTCAGGAGATGTGGCAGCCGTTGTTTTTCAAAGGTTTGTATATTTAGACAAAGCCTCTTGGAGTTGGAGTCCCCATGGCTGTGTTGGTTTGGAGCTGTGTTCAGTGTCATTCCCCAGCCTTTGGGCCAAATGTGACAGATGCTTGTGTTTTCCTGGGCCTGGGATCAGATGTCAACTGGCAGATCGTATATCAGGCCCACCTCGCTGTCTCTGTGTAGCTTCCAGCCAGGTTTTTAGGCCTGCTCATAAGTGAGATGAGCTTTGAGATGTGCCAACCAACCTGATGATTAAACAGGTATATTTGAATATGTGTGTGTGTGTGTGTGTATACACACACACACATATATATATATATACAGGTTCAGTTTTTTGTTAGTTTCCTTTTTTATTTAGCAAAGATGTTGTTCTTTTAAACATGTGACTAATCCTCAAAAAACTAAAATATTAAGCAGCAATTTTTAAAATTGAAAATCAGCATTTAAATTGATTTTACTATTAGAATCATTTCTGAAGGATCATGTGACATTGAAGACTGTAGAAATAACTGCAGAAAACTTGTTTTGTCATGACATGAATTAATGACATTATAAAATATATGATAAATAAATACATAATTTCAATAAAGTTAAGTTTAATGTAATATATTACTTGTTTTTCTGTATTTATAATCAAATAAAGTTACATTTACATTTATATTTCACCGCCATTAAGCATTTTTGTAAAGTAGCAATGCTTAAAAACACACAAACGTTGGTGTAAACCAAAAATATGATGCTTTTGGCTTAAGTTGCAGAAGGCATGGGATAACAATAGTGTTGAAGCTCTCAAGAAATATATTGACAATATGCCAGAGATATGATGCTGTAACAGCAGCAAAAGGTGGATATACCAAAAATTTAAGTTAAAAGTGAATAAAAACAGTAGGACTCACTTCTCCATCTGTTGTGCTAAGGGCAACCATCTGCATGTTTTGTGAACATTATGAAATCAAATCATGTTTTGGAGGCAAAAAACTATCCGGTATTCTAACAATTTTGGCCACTACTGTAAATAGATGGACGGATGGAAGGATGCAGTTACAGTGAGTGCTTGTGAGTCATCATAAATCACAGTGACCTGGACTGAAATAAACAGCTTGTTACATCCTCCAGTCTTTAGTTGGGATAGTGTAGAGCCGAGAGAACCAGTGACCTGATTGACCAAATGACAGGCACGGTCGCCGCCTTTGCTCTGAGGGACTGTATGAATGCATGTGTGTGGTGTGGGTTTTGATGGTGGGCGGTGTGTGTGTGTGTGTAGTCGGTGGGGAGGGGTGGAGAGATGCGAGGCTGAAGTCCTAAGCATGGTGGAGGGTGGTGAGAGGCTCGCTGGCCACCCAAGTGGCAGAAAACCTGCATGTTTTCTGCTGACCCCTACACATTAACAGAACACTTCCTCAATTTGTCTTCTGTGTTCTTGAGGCACAAACGAAATTTCCTCTCTTTTTCGCCTCCTTTTAAGACGCCGCATCCCCCACAAGCCTCCTGCAAACCCTCACGCCCACCTTCAGTGCACACACACTTAACAATTAGTACTTTCTTACTGCTGAACAAAGACAGTATGGAAGCTGTGTGGCCTGTAAAGGCCAATAACCTCTATGACATGTGAGGGACTGCGCACTCTTTGAAACGAACATACTGGCTGCTTTACAACACTCCCCAGGACACTCGCTAAATAACGTCCGAGCTTGTTTATCTCGCACGACCCTGGTGAAGTTACAGCCCTTTGACTGGTGGCTCTGTTCCTTCTGTAAGAAATAAAGCCAAGCGCTAATCAAAGCACTTACTGATTCTCATCTCATCTGTACCAGCAAGAGAAGATGGTTGGGTTGTTCCAAAAACATCTGAAACATTGCACTTGGTGAATCAGTATGATTATATCATACACCTGTACTCAACATTTTGTGCACATATTCTTCTTGAAATCATCTATCAAGTTCATAATTTTAGACCAGGCTTGATATCAAATATGTACAGAATATATACATACACTCCAACAGGGATTAAATAAGTAGAGAGAGATAAGTAAGAAAACAAAGGGGTCTGATTTCATCTTGCCACCTGCTAGTTTTGTCCCAACAATACCCCTGTTAAAGGGCCACAAACAAAGACGGCTGAAAAAGTTTTTTAAGCGAACCATTCATTACGATCACAAAGGGCAAAGAAATACATTATCATAATTAATCTTATCTGTGGCTGTGGGTGGCGGGTCTTTCCCTTTTGAGACTGACGGACCCTTACAATGCCAACATGTACACATCAGTGTGTCACAAAGCACTTTGGGGGCTAAGAATATTTTAAGCTTTGTAAACATTCGCTAAACAAGTCCTGAATGTTAGCTGGAGGCTAGTGTCTCCCCATGCCTTTATCCACATCAAAACAGTCAGCCACTGCCAATTTGAATACACATTTTGACTTCCTTTCTTAAGGATATTTCCAGAGCACAATGCCACAGGTTTCTAGGATGTGAAAATTTCACATTGCTGATTTTATGTTGGCTGGGCCACTGTTGTCAAATACTAACATTGATGCTTTAAGATTAAATAAAATATTGTTGCTCTCGTTTTCTTTTGGGCTCATTTTTAGAAATGATCATAATAAACATATTTCCTAGAGAGAGGTACCTGCCTCTTTGAGAACACAGAGGATAATTATTATTTTACAACCAGGATATTTTTGATTTATTAATTTTAATACTTGCTAAAACATTGATATTTATTTATTTTTATTTTGTTGTACCAAAACTTGCTAGCCATTAACACAAAACATCTAAAGATTAAATTAAGTAAAATTAAGAAATGAAAAATAAAATGTGTATATTTGTATATATTAAAATATGTATGTATTGGCAGTAACATTAAACTGTAATACATATTAATACAATAATACATATTTAACTGCCTCTATATATATGTTTGTGTGTGTGTAAATAAAAAAAATATATAATATAATGTGATGTGGGGGTCAGGGATGGTATCAAATATAATAAAAACCCAAGTTCATGCTTACTGATGCTCTTTTGCGTGAGCTACCTTCAAAACCTACTTGGCTGGTGGTTTCAAAGCAATTCGTTCATGGTGCCGATGCCTTCATAAGATAAATAAATTCAGCCCTGAAGCTTTTGGGGAAAATAAACACGTCTTCGCCTGCGGAGCCTCTCAGCTGTCGTTTGATATGCGTGCTTCGTTTTTTTGGAGCTTACCTTTACGCAAGCAGGGACGGGCTGTAGCCGTTTATGTTTAGGGGCTGTGTGATGGCAGATTTCTGGACAGCGCATGGTCATCTCCCTAGTTTATTTATCCAAGGCCTCTAGACCTCGGCTCGGACCTCCCTCAGTTTGTTAGGCTTAAAGGGGCCCCCTACCGCATAGAGCAATTCCTCAGATTCCACATTTGCTTCCATTCCCAGCTGCCCGTACCCTCATCAAATTAAACAATTTCCAGAAATGTGCTCAGCGCTGCCGTAGTATACAGACGTGCATGCCCTTGTGCCCTCCCAATAGTTCTTTAAGCTGAGAAACCTGTATTTGAATCAGTATCATGACTATAACTGTATCAAAGTTAATAATCATCCAATGGCAGGTGGACGCATTGTTCAGTGTTATATGTTGGTTATAGTTTACAAGCAAGGGCTTTTAAACTCTACTGCACTGTAACTTCATATCGACCTCTGTAAAACATGTTTGAATTCTTTGTATACAATGTGAATGTTGAGCTTTTGCATATGTTTAGCTTAAATGTGCAATGTTTAGAGAATTAAAATGTAATAAATTGCATCAGTATGTGAAGGTCCACAAAATCTGTGCAAAATTAGTAGCATGTAACCCATTTATTACTGGACCAATCATCACAGAGAGTCCTGATAAGTATATCACTAGGAGCAGCCTTGAAATGGACTTGACCCTGCCATTATGCAATATCTAAAACCAATTACCCTAAATCTAGGGTTATCTACTAATTGCAGATGTATGACAGGTTTAGTATCTGTGGTAACACTTCATTTTTGTTACGTTACATGCACTTACTATTAGAAAAAAAAAAATTATGCACAAGCCATAACCGAATATATATAGGTAATATAGTTAATTAATATTCCATATTTAAGTGTGTAATTACATTGTAAAAAGGACACTTTAAAATAAATGTCTCATAAACTGTTATGTTCACCCAAAAATTCAAATTCTGTCATCATTTACTCACCCTTGTGTAGTTCCAAACTTGTATGAATTTGGTCACCATTGACTTACATTGTATTTTTTTTCCTACTATGGAAGTCGATGGTTTGTAACAGCCTGGTTACAATCTGTCTTTAAAATATCTTCCTTTGTGTTCAGCAGAATAAAGACATTCATACAGGTTTGGAACTACTCAATGATAAGTAAATGATGATTTTCATTTTTTTGGAAGAACTATTCCTTTAAGTAAAAGGAAAGATGCTCCCATGCAAGTCGCAATGCTTGTATTTGCTAGTAATTTTTTTTCTTTCTCTTTTTTGAATGTAATTAGTAAATGTGTATATATAGAGAAAGAAAAATGTGCATTTTATCTGGCGCTTTATACTTTGTTTGATAATGTTTACATTTTCAACCACTTTATTGCTTTCAAAATCATGGAATCATTTATTTTTATTTTTTTTTTTTTTTTTTGTAATTAAATATTATTTTATTGGATTTATTAAGTTTTCATGAGGCCAGAGCAGATTAATTTGTAAAGTCTCCCTCCGCATCCGACTGTCAGCATAAAAGAAATGTGTGACTGTAGTATCAATAGATGGCCTGTGTGATAGCGTGTTAAAATACGAGCCGAGGCTATTGGGAATGTGCAGAGCGGAGCAGCAGTGCAGTGAAAGAGCTCCTCTAGCACTTCCCCCTCCCGGCGCTGATGTGAGGGGCTGCCTGCCTGGGTGGTCTCCCTCTCTCTCCACTTTGGTGAGCTGTTGCTTAGCAGCTAATAATAGGAGATGTTTGCAAAGTAATTTGCCTCTTCCTCGGCCAATGAGAACCAGAGCACTTTTCCATCAAACCACCCTTTTCAGGGTTTGCAAAGGGGCTACCTCTCCAAATGTTACTGCAACAGGATCAGAGGTAGACTGGCGGAATCCGCTCGCCACTTTCTTCTGCTTTAAAAACGAGTTACGCGCTATAGCTGGACGAATGAAGACCGAAGGATCTATACGGATTCGAGCGCATAATGTTGGGATGGAGTTGGAAGACTTTGGCTCAAGGAAAGACTAGAGAATATTTTTTAAAGTTGAACCCGGTGGATGCGCGTGTCGCGAATCTTGGATTATTATTATTATCGCCTTTGCATAACGCGCCGCGTTTGCCTTTAACTTTCTTCATCGCTTCTTCTGCCTCCCGTTTGGACTATGGCCTCGGATCCCAGAGACCCGGGACCGGCCGGTGGTGTTTTTGGAGATTTACCCCCAAGTTACACCCGCTCTCCTCCGCCTGTGAACTCAGATCTCCTCCGGAGACCCAGTTACTGCCACGCCGCTTTTGCGTTAAAACAGATTTCTAAGGTGACAAACGCTTTTCCGCTGGAACACACACACACACACTAGGCTGCGTTGTTGTTCTTGGTAATGTATTTCATGGAGCCAGGGAACTGTTAAGGACTTTCTTTAGCCTAGGTTTAGATGTGTTGGAGGGAATTTACTCTCTTTTTATAGTTCCTGTGAAGGAACTGATCAACAGGCTAAATATGAAAGTAGAAGCGCGGACAGCGACTTCTATGAATGAAAGCTCAGTCTTCATTCATTTAGCTCTTCTGTCCGCGCGTTTTGAGTTTTTTTTTCAGGTTTAATTCGTCCCTAATGCTGCCTCGGCGTTCAATCTGGTTGGTCTTGATACAATATAGCGTGTTTGTTTGACAATGCGCGCGTCCTGCTGAGGAATTCACTGATTAAGTTTGATCTGACAAAGCATCAGTGAAGCGCATGAACGCCTGGCTATGTGTCAAAACTCCCATGAGTGAAACTAAAACATGTCCAGATATACTGCAGCTAGAACTGCCAGTTACAGGAAACTTGTGAGGTACTTGCTAAGCCATAAATCTACATTTTTGATCAAATTGCTTATAAAAGTGTTTACTTTTCTGTTATAGCTTGCCATAGCTTGTTTTTCTGGTAACATGCTGCTCTGTGATAACAGACTCACAGAGTATCTTGAAACAGTTATGGTTTATAACAAGACTTGTTTGACAGCTTTTGTTTGAGGTTGTATGATTCAATACGTTTTAACATTCCACATTTTAGAGCTAAAGCTTCTAAGGAGCTTTTATATAGCCGCATGATAGATTGTTAACTTTTAGCGTTTGAATTAACCATCTTCTTCAGTAAAGACAGATGAGCAGCAAATCCAGACCGAATGAGAATCCTCGGGCCTGTGTGATGTTTGGAGCATGTCCTTTAATACTCTAAACACTTTAAACCCAAAACAACTAATTCTTTGAGCTTTTTAACTTTAAGTTAAAGTAAGACAAATATAAATAACAAAAAATACTGCAACTATTTAAATAGACATAAGCATTTTAAGTTTTCTTACTAATGCCCAGTTAACTATGTTATATAATGACAGACACACATGGAAGTGGTTGGATTTTAGTGTTTTCCATAGGTAAGGTTGATTAATAATGAAACAGTTCTGAATGTGTCACGGCGGTATTTGAACAGAATCGAAGAGTTTTTGTTTTCAGATGTCTTTGACATTCACTACTTTACAAGCAGACAATGCCACGTTTAGAAATGTCTTGTACAAAAATGAAAATAACCTGACTTGTAAATGTTGATTCATGTGTTGTCAGGACAGTTCGCTGTCCTGGCAGGGCACCGTGTGTTACAACTGATCTGAAATGGCATCACTGTACATGTGAGTAAGTGTTCCTCTCTTGTGTCTCAGGGGAAAGCTGTGGGACAGAAAGCACCACTGTGGATTCGGGCAAGGTTCCAGGCTTTTCTCTTTTCTCTGGGCTGTCACATCCAGCGACACTGTGGAAAAGTCCTTTTCATTGGACTTCTTGTGTTCGGAGCCCTGTCTGTTGGTTTGCGGGTCGCTGCCATTGAAACGGACATTGAGAAACTATGGGTGGAAGGTGAGTCCAAGCTTTCATGTCTTGCTTATGTGCTGAGTGGGTATATTTGTGGAGCTGATCTAAAGGAACAAGTTATTTGTGAGCTGTATGCTGTGACGTCACTTTGCATAGGGTCAGAGCAGACATGGACCTTTTTTATTGCGACTCAATTTTAGAACTCTCTCCCAAACAATATGACTGCCTTTGCATAGCTTAACTAAGCTTAACTGATTGAAAATGTGATTGTGGTGCAGTTGTTGGCCGATATAGCCCCAGACCTTGTGTGGGCTTCTGATATGAAGTCTCAGGATCTTTGAGCGGACATAGACCGTGGCCTCTGGAATTCCATATCTCCTGTCACGCACACGTAGCATTCTTTTTCCTAGCGCGTGCAAGCCTTCTCTTGTTCTCACCCCATCAGCCTATATTGTTTGCGGTGGGCGCTGCGCTTGATGTTTTTCTTTTTCTCCCTTTCCCGTCCTATCCGTGCACCTCACTTATCTGTGCATTTTCAGGCAGCTTTATTTGGTTTTCACACTGCCAAATTCCTTCTAAGCCCCCTAGGCTTTCGCCACACTGCTGATCCCCTGCACAGATGGGCTGTGTGTGAATCGTTAGCCATCTTTGAGGTGCTGACCCTCCCCCTCATGCTCGCTGTGTGGTCCTTCACTATTCTTGGATTCCATTCAACAATAAAGGCACCCCCCTTTACCAAAAAAGTGAATACAGCTGAAGTTTACCCACCTGTTTCACACTCACACACACAACATGCACACGCTCATGCACAAGTATATTAGGCATCGTTATTTTGTGCTTTACTATACGGATTTAAAAATAAAACATGCCATTTTTGGTAGCTTAGAATTAGTTTGTATCAGGGAAAAAATGGCGAGACATCTTAGACACAGTTCCATATGTTTCACATATCACAGTCAAAAAATACAATTTCTGACTTGCGTAAAAACTTTGCGTAAAAGTTTAAAATCATTAAATATTTAGAGTGCTAAAGGAGGTGATATATAATCAAATGCTCTCTGGTGGGAATGTTAGCCGGAGTTAGTGCGAAGGGAGTTGTCAGATGTTGTCAGTGAAATTTGTGTTTTAATGTAAAGCAGGCATAAAGCATGGGGCTCCTGGAGTGAAACGCCAAAGTGATGAAAAGGAACGCTGTGCCTTTAAGAGGCAGTGCCTGTGTTTCTAAAGTTTCTGCCTGCGTTGTTTCCCCCAATAGCCCATTGACAAAGCTGCTCTGGGCTGAATGGGGAGTAAGTGGTATGGTAACAAGGAGAGGTTAGTTCTCACACACAGGCACACACATTCACTTCTGCACACATACACATAAAAAGTCACAGGGACAAACAAAAGAGTTTTATAATGGGTCTTGTGATTGGGAATTGAATTTAAAACGTTCCCTGGTACTGTTAGCGATTACTAAATAGTTGCATATATCAAGAGGGCTTTTCTAATGATTTGGCAAGCCAAAACATTTTATTACAAAATGAATGTGGCATAAGCATTACTTACTGTTGAAACCTATTTGTCACAAAAATGCTGTTGTGTGTGGGGGAGCTGTAAAGAATAGCAAAACAGTCGAGGCCTGTGGATCTCACACTTGCCCAGCTGTGCATTTTGAAGCATATGCCTCCTCATTACCCCTAAGGCGGTGACTATCCCTTCTTCACCTCTGCTCTAGCCCCCACCCAAATGTCACCCAGGCCACCAAGTGTCCATGTCCTAGGGGACCACCCGGGCCACTTGTAATTGCTTCCGCCTTCCATGAAATGATGTGCGAAAATCAGCGACCTTGTGTTTAGGAGCCTTATAAAAACGAACCAACAGCTTAGTAAACGAGTTTAGGCACCCTGTTAGAAATGCTGTGTTTTGTAAGTAGTGGCACAAAACCTTCTATAAACAGTAGGAGCTATCAAAGATATTTATCTAACCTAGTCTAAGCTATGTTTATAGAATGTGTAAGTTGTATGTTTTCTATAGATTCCAGATTTGATTCCAAATTGGCATTTTGTCATTCCAAACCTGCATGACTTTTCTTCTTCTGAATTTTAAAGGATTTTTTTTTTGTCCAAACAATGAAAGTCAGTGGGGTCCAATGCTGTTTTAGACTCCACTGAATTTCATTGTATAGACAGTGTTTTAGCTGAGCTACCTCTTTAAGTCATGAGTTAATTCTTGGGAAAGTGTTATTTTTTTTTAGCAGGAAAAAGAGGTGATAAAATGAAATGTAGGATAACGGTTTGGGGGCTGGTGAGCGAAAAAACATTCTAACATTTACACCCTTAAATTGCTCTGGATTTCGTGTTTGCTCCTTATGTGCAGTGTCGGATTGCAGAGGGGAATTTGTTTGGAGAATTAAAAGAGGGGGAGAAAAGATTGAGAAAGTTATGTTTTCAAAGGAGCTCGAGTTATTTCATCTGGTTTCTGACACCAAACCGAGCAGTACCACATCTTGTTTTAATTATGTGGATTTTAATATTTGATTGAGCTTCTTTATAGTGAAGGATGAGGAAAGATTTGTCAGTGATGACTTGCCTATCTGTGTGGGGCAAAAAAGCAGACTTTGATATGTGATTATATGCTTGAGTAATGCTGGCCTCCCAAAAGGATTGTTGGCATTTAACGGTCATTGCAAAAATGTGTGCCGGGCTAAACAAACGGCAAACTTTTTCAAACAGACGGACATGTTTATGTACTCATATACAGTCGTAACTTAATTTTTCTCATTCGTTTTGACACGATTTTGGTGTGCCTGACAGACTTGTACACACAGACAAGCTGTACAAACATTACTCAAATGCGTGCAGGGATATCTGGGTAGCAGACCCGCTTCAGTTGTATGAAGCCACCAGGCAGCAGAAGAGTGGAATACAGAACATATACACATTGCATGAATGACCTTGTCCACATGCACATAGACAGGAGGAGCCTGCACAAGTCCAGGATTTAAAGACACATGTGGACCTTTCAGTGTTAGGAGAAGTTATCTAAACAAAAATGAAATGCAAGGTAAATGCAATAATTCGTTAGAAAATACACAGTCTTCCAGTCCTGGTGCCGGATTCGAGAGAAAGCAAGCTCTATGAAGCATTATTGGAGGTGAATGGCAAGCCGCAGTACCCCAGCTACATAAATAAACCCTAACTGCTGAGACTAAGACCTCACCAGTAGAAAGTACAAACAAGGCCAGAGTCATCCTGGGTCAGTTGAAAATGTTTACTTCAACCCCCCGTTTCCACCCCCCACCTCACACAGGCCGGCCTTCCAGCCCCCATTACTCAAGAACAGCCATATGAACTGAATGCATCCCTTCTCAAAGTTGAGCAACTTTCTAACCCAAATCAGAGCATCGCTAATTAATGCTTCAATCACTTTGCAAGGGTTTTCATTCTCTACACCTAATCAGTTTGTTTGGCAGTGGACTTGTCTATTGGTTAGGAGCATGATGCGGTTTCAGCGGTTGTCAGTGCAGCAACAGAACATGTTTTATGTCTAGGTTGTAAACGTGTCTCATTGACGTTGGTGGCATGATCAGAGAGGCAAATTGAGGTCTAACTCAATGGCGAAAGTGCTAGGGTACACCTTTCTGTTTATATTCTTAAGCTAATGTTACTAGAACAACGCCAGCACGGGCAGAAGGAGACCAGACCCCCAAGAAGCTGCCCCTCTTGCTGCCCGATTCAGACAGTATTTCTTACATTCAGTCCAATGAGGGTAATTTTCTTTGAGCCGTGCTTTAAAAAAAACTGAAACTGGTCACTTTTGGGGGGGGGTCTCCTTTTTGTCCTTCTCAACAGTTTGTCCTTTTGGTTAGGGCAAAAAAACATTTTCTTGGTACGTGGTGGAAAAGAAATGGTTTCTGGGCTCAATAAATTCATTTCCAGTTTGAATGAAACCAGCAACGTGGAAAAATTTTGCCTTTCACCATGGGATGAATGTATGTTTCAACCACACATTAAGCTGCATTAGCAGCCAGTGGAGTGCCTAATGTGGGTATTTTTCACAGCAGCCAACACTAGGGCTGATTAGCATAATTAGTACAGGGAAGGCTATACATATGGAAATGGCCAGGACCTAAATGCCAGAACCGGTGGAAATTTATGTCAATGCTGACAGAAGTATCAGGTCTGAATAGGTGCTAGCTCAAGCTTAGTTTTAGCCAACTTGATTGGTTTTTAATATGTTTTTTTACCTGCTAGCTTAAGGGTTATAATGCATGATATATATGTTTTTTTTTTTTTAAGTAGGCCGTCAGTTACCTCAGAAAGATATACAGGAGGACATGCATGTGTGTGTATGCATTTCACACACAAAGATAAGCTAGCCCTTCCTCCCTCTCACATTATTTTATCCTCTGGGAAAAAATCCAGATCCAATTGCTTTTGTAGTAAGTTTCTCTCTTTATTTTTCTGCCTGTTTGTTGGGAAACAACTGAAAGTGCCTGAAAATGAGGGTGACAAAGACCTGTATTGAGTCTCTTGGTGGCCTTGAGTTAACGCTCATAGAGGCAGAGGTGGAGCAGTCTCCATCTGCCACTGTATTCGTGGGAGATGGGGTGGTTCTCTCAGCCATGGTCAAGCCATTGAGACTACTTGTGATTGAGAGTTGCAGTGAAGCTGAAATGTTTAAAAAGATTTGCACTTGAGCCAAATCTATCCTTCTCGTCTACATAATGTGTCTGGAAAGAAGAGGAAGAAAAAATCAAACAAAGAACTTGGAATGGACATTATGGGGTCTTGACGGACCCAAGGCAAAAGAGCTGCACCAGCTTGTTTTGTTCTTGATGGTTTCATATACTAATGTGTGTGGGAGAAAAAGGGAAACAGAAAAAGAGAGTGAAAACGCGAATGGGAGAGTGTGTGTGCGTGGGCACGCACTGGCACCCGACTGTGCATCTGAGCTCTTGGGTTTACTTGGGTGGTGAAAACAGGTAAAAATGTCTCTTTCAGCACTCTTCCTTGTGGGACTTCCTCCAGAACAGCGTGAGTCCTTTCAGAAGCCTCTTAATCCCTCTAATCTGGCCCACAACACTTTGAAGGTGGCCTGTCCTAATGGAGAAAGCACTGGGTTTCAGAACTTGCTGCTCATTGCTACTGCGCCACATGCAAATCCTAAATTCATAGACAGTGATGGCATAATTTTCCATAGTCTTTAAATTAGGTTAATTTAGCATGATCCTTGTTGTAATTAGTTCTTAGTATCTTTATTATGCAATTTTTTCTTCTCCTGTCTCATTCAGTCTTTTCTTGCTCCCCTTCATGCATCAATATGGTAATTGTAACTATATTTCAGTTCAGGAAGTTATGGGCAATGTGTTGCGGAGCATTGCGTAGGCCAAGCGAGGGTGGACATGAGTGAGATTGGAGCTGACAGGGTCCACTGGCGGGGTGACACTGGAGAGCAGGGGGCTTCTTCTTCATAGTTAATTACATGTCACTTTCCATACTGCCCACCGGGAGGGAACCCCCTGACACACCAGCTCATTTTGCTGGTCTGCTCCTGGGTGGGACCTTGAGACAGGCTTGCTGAAGCTGGCTACCATTGTGTAGCCAGTGAGGGCAGACTGTAGATTAGCTTCAGCTTTTAACTTTTTATGTGCTACAGAGTATTTGCAGTTGCAGAACTATCTAATCTGCGAGACACTGAGGCTGGTTTTCTTTCCTGCTATGTTGGGGAACATTGGTCAGACCCTCCTCGTGGATAATTGGCCCGTGATGGTGATGTCACCCCCAAGGCTGTGAAAAATGAAGGACAACAAAGAAAGGAGGGTCTCCGCTTGGGAGAGAGCAGTGCTTAGATTGTGCCGGAACAAGCCGGATCCGGCACCTCCGAAATCCGTTATGGCACCTCATTTTGGCGGATCCCCCTCCTCACGCAACAATCTCTTGTTTTACTTTCACTTTTAAATTTGTGGCAATTTGACAACAAGCAGTTCTTGGTTTTATTTTGGTTAGTTTGAGTTTTCCCTCACTTTCCTTTGCTTTTAAATATCCTAGTTTAAAAAAAAGAACCGGGCGCATTTTACTTTCATTTTTTTAATTAGCGGCAATTCGAAAAAAAATAATGAAAAAATACAGTTTAGATAAAACAAAAATCTGCAAAAACCATGGAACCAAATAAATAAGAAACGAATGTAATCACTTATAGATTGATGGCAGAAGTCCACAGGCTTTTCAAAATCCAAAATATTTATTAAGGTGCTTTTGCATTTAATTTTGAAACATCGTCTTGCCTTTTTCGCCTCAGTCTTCTTGTCAATCAGCTCGACTGTTCACATGAAAAATCTTATATTATGTGCACATTTGCTGCACATCTAGCCTACATTTGGAATAAAGATCTTGAGCCTGCAATAAAACTGACTCTGTTCTCACAAGACCAAATGCACGGTTTCACCTCTCCTTCTAATCACATGCCAGATCCGTCACCCCGCATTGTTCAGGGACCTCGAAGAGAGTAAGCCCTGTATGGCAGTCTGCTGGATCGATATCACAAAACAACTTTAGGCAGCCCACATTTTTAGTTTTTAGAAAAGCAAAAGCTTTCATAATCACAAACCCCTCTACCCTGTTTCTGTCCCAGCAACTCAAAGCAAAGAACAGTCCTTTGAAAATCCCCCAGGCCTCTGTGTTCGACAGTTCTAACTGTTTGAATCTCAAATGTACATCACAGATCACTCTTGTGCATCACAGTTCCTTTCCCCCATTCTGCGGTGCGTTTCTGGCTGTGAAAATATTTGCGTGCCTGTCTCTTTAAGTGTACGGCAGCAGCGAGCCGAGAGAACAGAGCAAAGCTCCCATCTGGAGGGTGGCTGAGTGGAGCGGTGACTGAGCGGCGGGGCCCACTCGGGCCTCTAGCTGGGTGGTCCAGATGGGAGGAACCAGACACAAATAGCTATAATTTACTTCAGGAGCCCCTGTAATTACAGGCCCAAGGATTGGAGCTCAATTCCTGCAGATGCCTGAATGCATTAAATATGAACATGCTGTCTGTAGATCGACACAAATACGTGTTTGCATTTTGCAAAGGGAAACGGCTTTCAGTTTCAGCCCGCCACATTTTTTTGAAGTAATGTGTTTACGTAACCTACATGTCAGATAGCTGCATGAATGGAAGCAGGAGGTTGAACATTAGCATGCAAGTCGTAAGCTTCAGGGCAGGTCACGTGGTATTGATATTTGCGGTGCAATTATTATAATATTTTTGTTTCGTTTCTGCTCAGCTTTTTCTTTCATTAAACAAAACCTTTGATGTGTGTTAAAGGATTGTTCTTATAGGATCTCTAAGCCACTTACGAAGCCGTGCGCTACCCCTGACAGAAACAGTACCCCTCTCTTTCTTTCTGTTTCTCTGTGTCTCTTTCTCTTCCACTCCCTCACTCAGTTAACTAAGGCAGGCAGCGAGATGTGCCGGGGAGAAAAGTGGCTCGGTGGGCTCAGCCAGCCACTGCAGGCTTGTCATCATGTATTGGGATGTGGAGGGGCAGACGGGCAGGCTCTGATCTGGGCCGGTGCGTTTCATGTGCATTTGGCATGGCCGCAGATACCCCGCGTTCTCTTTTCACCACCGCCTCCGTTAATTAGGGGGCTGGACTACGAAGTTTCCTCTGCGCTCTTTGATGCTTTTCATCCCGTCTCAACATACCACACGAACAGCATTTCTGCCTGTGCTCGTCTGCCTTGCTCTCTCCTTTCATTAACTGCTCACATCTTGGGTCAGACATGGTGACCTGCAGATCAAGACCTACTGTCTTGAGCAACCTTACTTTCAAAAACTACAGTCTGTGCTAAACTTGTGGTGGCAAGATAAGACTGGGAAAGCGTTTCTGTCAGTTTTAAGTCAGCCTCACTGGAGAATTTATGGAGGATTTTGTGCAAAAGCCTGTTTGTTAGCCTTGTGTGTAAGTGTGGGCCATGTCATGGTTATTATTACCTTTTAGTGTGCTACAAACACAAATGTGATCCACACATCTGTTTCTGGGGTTGACTGGAATATACTCAGGGGAAGGAGAACTGTAATGCATTTAATTTGGGTTTAATTATGACATTAACCTCTGTGTGAGGACCATGATTCTTTTGTTGCATTGTGACCATTAACCATATTATTCCTCTAACTTGTTGTGTCTCTGACATATAAAGTTGTCTCCTTTTTGAACATTTGAAAATAACAAACGTTATTGTCTCTCTTTCTCAGCTGGCAGTCGGGTGAGCAAGGAGCTACGCTACACAAAAGAGAAGCAGGGAGAGGAGTCAGTGTTCACCTCACAGATGCTCATACAGACACCCAAACAGGAAGGAAACAATATTCTTACCCAGGAGGCTTTGCTGCTCCACCTGGAGGCTGCTGTGTCAGCCAGCAAAGTTCAAGTGTCTCTTTATGGAAAGTAAGTACAACCCCCAGAAGGATTACAGGGAATTTCAAACTCTTATAAACACAAGGGCCAGTCTTCTAATATGTGGTTGTACAATTTCTACCCACAGATCTTGGGATCTTAATAAAATTTGCTTCAAATCCGGAGTCCCAATTATAGAAAATGTCATGATTGAGAGGGTAAGCATGTTTTTATTATGCAATTTTTGGCTTGTTTCATAATAATATTCTTATTACTGTTTGCTTTGTGCTTTACACGGCTATTATAGTGTTTATTCAACTTAACTTAAGCAATTTTTTGTTCTGTGCCATGAAATCTGTTTTACTAAAGATTATACTCTATTTCTTTGCAGATGATTGACAAACTTTTCCCCTGTATGATTGTGACTCCTTTGGACTGCTTTTGGGAAGGCTCTAAGCTGCAAGGAGGCTCTGCCTATTTACCGTAAGCTTTCTGCATATTCTTATGCAATACATAACCACCTATCTCTGATGAAGTCACATTTAGCTTCACTGGACCTTTATAAATATATCTAAACTTTAGAGACCAGAATTAAACAAGGTGCTGTGCCTGAAGTATAGCTCTGAAACTTTTGACCCCCCTCCTTGTTATAACACACGCTCCTATAACAATTGGCTTTTACCTTCAACCAAAACGGTGCTGGCTGCGACAAACTCTGACATCAAGCCCCTAGCAAAAGCTCTATTTAGTCTGTTGATAAGCTGAAGCCTGGTTCCGTCGTCAGTGTGGCTTGAGCTGTCAACAGTGTGGTGAGGGGGCTTTACAGGACAATCTCTAATCCTGCACCCCTGTCCCACCACCCAATCCCCCAGCCTGAAGAAGCCCTTACGGAAAGGGGACAGAGACAGAGAGGGAGGGAGAGAGATGACTGCTACTGGGTGGGTAGGAGGGAAGGGTGGGGGGTTAGGGGAGCCTTTGGTTCAGACAATGGTAAGCATTATTTCAGTTTACGAGTGAGTGTCCATCAGTGAGGGGGCCCTGGAGGGGGCCCGGCTTTGTCAGCACTGGGTAACACTGTGCATTCTCATGGTAATCGCCCAGGCTTGGAGCTGTAAGTTGTCCAACAAATAAAATGGGCATTATTCAAGTCGTGGTCCCAGAGAGCGAAAGAGGGTTAAAAAAATAGGCAAAATTAACTTTGGGTGTTGAAAAATGTCGTTTACACTTCTATGCAAAACATCTCTTTAATATTTTGTCGGAAAATTAAAAAAGCCATGTTGTATTCCTTGCCATGTAGGATGTAAATTGGTTTCAGTTGGCTGAGATTCCTTTTGTCAATTCTCATAGTTTTTTTTTTCTTTCATCAGCTTGGGTTGACTAATTCCCAGGTTTTCCCAGCATGATTGGCCTTTAAAATTTTTGTTACTTATTCTCTATTTGGACATGTATGAAGAGAGCCTGCATTAGCCACTGAGGCTAATGTCCTCTCAGGCTTCCGCTTCAGTTCAGCTGTTTTTTTTTTTTCATCTAAAGGGAAAAGAGCGAGAGAGAGAGAGACTGAGAGAGAAAGGGAGGGAGAGAGTGAGTGAGGGAGAAAAAAAAAAACTTGAGGGAACAAAGAGCAGCAATCTATGGAAAAACAAAAGGGCCCAGGCCGGTTCACTCAAGCAAAAAATAGGAGATAAAGGAGACTCTCTTTGCAAGCAGGAGCAAAGGCGCTTGGTATGTGGGAATGGGAGAGGACCAGCTTTATTTGAAGCTGCTCTTCATGAGTTATTAGAGTGAGATCGGGCCTGGAGTTGGGACACTATTCACTTTTATTCTTCTTTACCCACAAATACTCATCACGGTGAAAGGCCCCTCTTTCACTCAGGGGGTATCACTCTGGGTTCTTTGGCATTTTTACTTGTTTTTTTTTAACTACATAGGTGTTGATTTGGAATGTTTTTTCCCCCTTGTGATATATAATCATTTTCATTGCCATAATAATAAAATAATGTTACAAGTTAGAGGTTGCGAGTGTTCCCAAAATCACCCTTGCCTTGTAAATCAGAATTAAAAAAGAATGCTGATGTTAAAAGAGATGTTAAAAAAGAATCCAACTGTAACTCCAGTTCACCTAGAGAATTAGTCTGTGGCACATCAATAAACAACAGTCCACTTTCTCGATACCCACTGAGTGAGAGATGTTAGATTAAAACCTGCAGGCTAAGGCGTTGAGAACACTGGGCTCAAAGCAACATTCAAGACAGTCGGCACAGCCCTTCTCAGCATTCCCACTGCCCGCCTCCATCCTTATCAAGATGTTTTAGAGGCAGAGGTAATCATTATGACTCGATGCACAAAGTTAAGAGACAGAAGCCTGTAGACCGTCGGCACATTATGCCCCTCCGTGTAACAGGATAATAAACGCTACTTTATACGGCATCTGTAGTCCGCCACAACCAGGGAGGGACTGGTGCTGGCAAGCTCGGAGAATCAGTAGCAGGGAAGGGGAAAGGGGTTTGTTTGAAAAAAGTCATTCAATTGACACATTTAGTCTGCTAACTTAATTGAAATGTCTCAATTTAGTTTATCGTGTTTCTTCTTGTAGAGGCATGCCTGATATTCAGTGGATGAATCTGGACCCCCTCAAGCTAATGGAGGAGTTGAGCCAGTTTACATCTCTAGAGGGTTTCCGAGAGATGCTAGATAAGGCTCAGGTGGGCCATGCCTATATGAACCGCCCATGCTTGGATCCCAATGACACAGACTGCCCTCACAGTGCCCCTAATAAAGACCCACGACAGGTGAGTACAGTTTTGTAATGCAAATGACAATGTCTTATTAATAGGAGTCTGGAATTTATACGCTTGCGTTAATTGTGTGGTCTGTGTTTTATTTAGGTCCCCAACATTGCTGCTGAACTTCAGGGCGGTTGCCATGGTTTCTCCAAGAAGTTCATGCACTGGCAGGAGGAGTTGATCCTGGGTGAAAGAGTAAAGGACTCCCAGAATGCCTTGTTGAGGTGAGAAAGAGGGGGAAAGAAAGAAGGAGAGGCAAGAGGAGGGGGTATGTGGGTGGGCCTCTCTTAGAGAGAAAGTAAGAGAGAAATCCAAAAAGAGACAGAGATGGAGAGAGGGAGGAATCTTTCTGACTTCTAATAACCTCACACATCCAAGGAATTCCTTACACGAAGAGGGATCAGTTTCCACCTCTGACCCCAGTATAGGAAAGACCAATTAAACATGATGGACAGCCACATAACCTATGGGCAGTTCTGAAATGCAGAGTGGAGAAACATAAAAACACGCTGAACAGAAAACAAAATACATATGATACAAAGTAAACAAACTGTAGGTAAACTAAAAGCAAGTGCAGAAGTATTCGACGCCTGTAATTTAATCCTGTGTGTGTATTTTCAATGCAGAGTTTAATCTGCAATAAATGAAAGTCTCTGCAGAGAGCGGTATATTTGCCTTTTGCTCGGCATTTGAATATTGTTCTAATCTCGGTGGTTATGATCATTTATAGAAGCCCAAGCCCATCATTTCACTATTTATTATAACGTATTAACGTCTTATTATTATCACTTTGCAACACAATCTGTTTGTACATTCGTGTCTCACTCAGCCTTCTGTATTTTCCTGTATAGTGCGGAGGCTCTTCAGACCATGTTCCTCCTCATGAGTCCCAAACAGCTCTATGAGCACTTTAAAGATGACTATGAGATCCATGACATCAACTGGAACGAGGACAAGGCCACTGCCATCTTGGAGTCCTGGCAGAGGAAATTCGTTGAGGTAATTTCCTGTTTCCAAACACACCCACACATCACTTTGTGAGGTCTGAATGGTTTCAGCCCAGCTGGGGTGGAAAGGTAAAAAGAGCACAGGAGGTCACAAGTGGTGCAAGAGGGTTGTTTTCCTTAGACCAGTGGATGGCAACGTCTGCCTGAATTCCATCAATCCTCAGCTGCCTAGTAAACGGAGTCCTCCTAGGAGGCCACTGACAGACTCCCAGTTATAGGAACAAGCTGTTTTTGTGATAACTGACACCCAGCGTGCTCACTGAAAGAGAGAAAGAGAGAGGGGGAATTATAGAGTGAGAAGAGCCTCCAGTAATGTCTGCTGCCTCAAAAAGAGAGCAAGAGTAAGGGAAGTGGAGTCAGGGGAGGTTGGGGGGATAGGGCACTGTAAAAACAAAATGCAGAGGTATTCCTTTCCCCTTAAGGTTGTCGGCCATTCAGGGTGCTGATGGAGTAGCCTGAGAGACCATGTGATCTCATCTGATCCATCTGACCTCTGCCCTCTGGCATCTGTGCTCATTATTTCTTGCTTGTCAAGCTTCATAGGGTCTCGTGCTATGTTATTAGGATAAAATACAAGGTTGATGAGGGGAAAAAATTAATGTTTGTTTGGCTTGTCAGAAAAAGTAATTCAAGATTTGTTCTATTCCGCAATGAGTGCACAAGTTCATTCAAAACACACAATGTTAGGTTAAGCAACTTTGCTCATAACAAATTTTATTCAATTGCAGCCAGTCACAATCCTCTTTGATTTGACCCATGGATATATGCTCTTTTCAATCCAAATACAGAATGCATTCTTTGGTTTGCTGTTTAAAACTGTGGTTTTGTGTCTAGGTTGTCCATGGGAGCATTCCTCAGAACTCTTCCTCCAACGTTTATGCCTTCTCTACCACTACTCTTAATGACATCATGAAGTCCTTCTCCGACGTCAGTGTAATCAGGGTGGCAGGTGGTTATCTTCTCATGGTAAGACATCCATTACTGTGGCAACTCTAATTAAGGCTAATGGAAATGTGATGAGCGTGTCTCCATATGTGTGGAGCTATTCCCTTACATGTGTCTCTCTCTGTGCACAGCTGGCATACGCATGCGTGACCATGCTGCGCTGGGACTGTGCTAAGTCTCAGGGTGCTGTAGGGCTGGCCGGAGTGCTTCTAGTTGCTCTGTCTGTGGCTGCAGGACTTGGTCTGTGCTCGCTGCTGGGGCTGTCCTTCAATGCCGCCACCACACAGGTAAGTACACACCTAAACGTCTTAAATTCACACTCAGCCTCAGGGCTTGGCTGTAACTCATAACTGTGCGTTCCTCCACAGGTGCTGCCATTCCTGGCCCTGGGCATTGGAGTTGATGACATGTTTTTGCTGGCTCATTCCTTCACCGAGACCAGATCCAACATCCCGTTCAAGGCACGTATCTCATAAATATGCTTCTGGGGGAGGAAAATGTTCTGTTGTTGTTGTTTTTGAACATCACGGCTCATTATTTGCCAAATCTCTCCGTAGGAGAGGACAGGTGACTGCCTAAGAAGAACTGGCACCAGTGTGGCTCTCACCTCCATCAATAACATGATTGCTTTTTTCATGGCTGCCCTAGTGCCTATTCCTGCTCTCCGGGCCTTCTCACTTCAGGTAAGAGTTTGTATTTTGTGTGTGAGTACATGTCATCAACCGTTGCACCCTGTGATGTCCATTGAGAAAGACTGGCAGGGGCGTTGACTGTCTGAAAAGGGCAGTGAAAGTTGGCTTTAAAAAACGAGCAAAGTTAATTGAAAGTGAGGATGGCCTTTGTTGTTGCTCTTTCTTGCATTCTCTCTTTATTTTATGGCCAAACCCCCTCATCCAAGAGAGAGAGGTAATGAGATGAGTGAATATATCAGTATATCACCCAGCCATCAGACTGTGCTTCTCTGATCTCCCCAGGCTAACCCTGGGTGGTCTGCACTGTAATGATACAGAATATAATGTCTGTCTGAGGCTGGCGGAGTTGGGGGGGTTCTGCTCAGACTCGCTGTGACCTTGAGAGTCCCCTTTCCTTGGATTGTTGACTATTTGTGGAGTGATGGGGAGGGGGTTGCTGGTTGATTTAGGGTGCATATTTTACTTTCTGGGATTCAATCCGAGGCACTAAAACAGCGAGGGATCCTGAATGCAGAGTGTTTTTTCTCAAGTTCAGACAGCAGCTGTGGAGTCGGGTGGCAGCGTAGGACTCATGAACGAAAAGACTTGGACATTATCCTGAAGTCTCTCTTTCTCTCTCCTCTTTATTTCAGGCAGCTATTGTGGTTGTCTTTAACTTTGCCATGGTTCTGCTGATCTTCCCTGCCATTCTGAGCTTAGACCTGCACAGGCGGGAGGACAAAAGACTGGACATCCTCTGCTGTTTCTACAGGTAACTAAGATGCGCTGCCCTTACTTTATTTCAGCCATTTAAAGTATGTCAAAGCCTTCCGTACTCAAAATGTTCATTTATATGTTTCTTTTCTTCCAGCCCCTGTTCATCTCGGGTGATCCAGATCCAGCCTCAGGAGTTCTCAGATGCTAACGACAACCACCAGCACGCTCCATCCACCCCCACCTACACTGGCTCCACTATAACCACCAGCACCCACATCACCACAACTGTGCAGGCATTCACCCAGTGTGATGCAGCTGGTCAGCATATTGTCACCATTCTGCCACCCACTTCCCAAATCTCCACAAGTCCTCCATCCATGGTCCTATCCACACCCACTCCGACCGCGGACCCTTATGACTCCCAGCTGTTCACCACCTCCAGCTCCACCCGAGACCTTCTAGCCCAGGTGGAGGAGCCCAAAGAAGGCCACGAGTGTGTGCCTTTGCCCTTCTTTCGTTGGAATCTGTCAAACTTTGCACGGGAAAAGTACGCACCTCTGTTGTTAAAGCCCGAAACTAAGACTGTGGTGGTTGTCGTTTTTGTGGCTCTTCTGAGCCTCAGCCTCTATGGTACCACAATGGTTCATGATGGACTCTACTTGACTGATATTGTCCCCAGAGACACAAAGGAGTATGACTTTATCAATGCCCAGTTTAAATACTTCTCCTTCTATAACATGTACCTGGTTACCATGGATGGCTTTGACTATGCCCGTTCTCAGAGACAGCTTCTTCAACTTCACAATGCCTTCAACTCTGTCAAATATGTAGTTAAGGATAGCAATCACAAACTTCCCAGAATGTGGCTGCACTACTTCCAGGACTGGCTCAAAGGTAAGTTCATTTTTTTAGCAGATCTTGCTACCATTTTTACTCCTCTGACTATTTTCACTGTGTCTGCAAAAATCTGCTCATACCATGTCTTGTTCCATATTGTTGTTTATAGATAAGGGTATATAAGTATCTACAAAATATCAGTAAATATGAATCATAGCTAATGTTGAAAAATGCCACAAACTATAATTTTTAGCAGCGCTTACTTATTGTGTAGCAAATGCTCTTATCCCTAAAGGTGAAACTGAGAGTTCAGTGAAAGTTCACTTCTGTCATCTGCTTTTGTGTTTTACCCACCTGGACATAGAAAAGATTACGGGAGGGTCAGGGGTTATCTCTGACTGTTTGTGACCTCTCTGCTCACATTAGTTTGTATTGAGAGCTTAACTGTGAGGTGAATCCACAACAACTAAAACCCAGTGAATTGAAAAGAAGCTATTTATTTTGAAAGGCTGTGGAAACTGGAGGTAGTTGAAAGACTCTCTCTTTCTCCCCTATGCTATTTCCTTTTCTTGTGAGGAGATCTCTGTAATTACAGAATGGTTGTGGAAACTGTTTTTCAGCTGTTGCCAGACTTTGTAATTTGGAGAGCACGAAAGGCTTTCTCTGGTTAGTTTATTCAGCCCACACACATTTATTCAGCACCAGGCAGAAAGATGGAGAACCCAGCAAGGGGAGGGGTACTTTTGTTTTATACGCCTGTTTGTGCGTGTGGATTGGCATTAAATCTGACCCAAGTTTCCCCCCCTTTCTAAGGGAGGAGCAATTTTAACAATCCTCTGTCGTAGCTTACTGAATTGTGAAAAGTAGGATTGTTTTGAACAGCTTTTTTCGTAGAGGTTTTAATTGTACTCATCTATGCTTCATGTAGGTCTGCAGGCTACATTTGATGCTGATTGGGAAGCTGGCAGAATCACCTATGACAGCTATCGCAATGGCACAGAGGATGGAGCGCTGGCTTACAAGCTCCTCATACAAACTGGCTCTAAAAAAGAACCTTTTAACTACAGCCAGGTGTGTGGTCAACTATTGGAGCATTCAAATTAAATACCCATCCAAAATTCTGCATCTATCCCAAAACTTACATTTACATATTTTGTGTACACTTTTAAAGCTTACTTCCCGACGCCTGGTGGACGAGGAGGGTCTCATTCCACCAGAGGTTTTTTACATCTACCTGACAGTATGGGTTAGTAATGATCCGTTAGGATACGCTGCCTCCCAAGCCAACTTTTACCCCCATCCTCGGGAGTGGATCCATGATAAGTACGACACCACTGGGGAGAACCTTCGCAGTAAGTAAACACAAAGACAATGATATTAGAAAGGTTGTCATATTTATGCATGTTTCAAAAGCATTACCTCTTCTCTCTTTCAGTCCCTGCGGCAGAGCCTCTAGAGTTTGCTCAGTTTCCTTTCTACCTTAATGGCCTCAGACAAGCCTCAGACTTCATTGAAGCCATTGAGAGTGTCCGCACAGTTTGCGAGGAATTTATGCGTCAGGGAATCCAGAACTATCCCAACGGCTACCCCTTTTTGTTCTGGGAACAGTACATTGGTCTGCGCCACTGGTTCTTGCTGTCCATCAGCGTAGTTCTTGCCTGCACCTTCCTGGTGTGCGCCATCCTCCTGCTCAACCCATGGACCGCAGGCGTCATTGTAAGTCCGCCTTCCTCTCACGCTAATCCATTTCTAACTCCTTTTTTTTCTAGCCCCTTCCCCTATTCTCTTATTTCTCTTGCTCCCCCTGATCCCCTCAACACAGCTCAATAACTTTGCCACCAGGGCAGTTTTCTGGGGAGGGCCTTGGCGGGTTGTCTAGAGGGTGCTGCTTGCATACACACATATATACACACAGTCACACACATACGGACTCTCCCCCTCATCTCTTTTGTCATTCAAATGGGTGCAGCAAGACTTTCTAAAGAAGAAATGCAAAGCTCTCCTTAAGGCTTTTACTTCCAACTGCCTTTGTCCAGAAATTTGGGGACAGGACAGATCTGCCCAGTCACGACCTTGGCCTGCTAAACCCATCCATCAGAGACTGGGTGTAGTGGGGGTAGTGAGTGGGTGAGTTAGTTCATGGGCTAGGAGGTGATTCACACAAGCTGGTGGGGTTTGTAGCTCATCATGAAGAGGCAAGGAACTAGAAGTGGCCATTGGCCTTGGTTGACATGTATTTCTGGTTTAGCTGTACTATGCCAGACTCATTTGTTTGTAAAAGCCTATTTCATTTATTTAAATGATAAAGTAAAGTTCACCGCACTTGCTTTTTTAAACTCAAAACCAGGTCTGTCCTATTCAGTTTCACAGCCTATATGTGGCCGCAGTAAAATGGGTTTTACCATCTCCAATTTAAGCATGACCAAATTGGAACCCCTGCCAACATCAAAGGTTTTCAGGGCAAAGACTTAACCAAGTGCCCTATTTAATTTATAGAAAAAGTGTTTCTCCTGAGTAGGAAAGCACTGAGAACTAAACTGCACCAGGAAAGCAATAGCAGAATGGTCCTTATGCTCTTTTATCATATTCTTACTCATTTCCCTAGCCCAGAAATTGACAAAACACAGGGAGAGGTCAGGATATAGTGATTATGTAATCTGAGACTCAAGGCAGATGACAGTGAAATGTAGAGGATTTTGGTCCAGTGAGTCCCATTCTTGCATTGTGATTCATTTAGTGTTATTTCCATATACATGGTTCATTGTGATGTAACTGCTAACATGATTTTGTCTTCTACTCAACAGGTTTTTATTTTGGCCATGATGACAGTGGAACTTTTTGGCATCATGGGCCTAATTGGTATTAAACTGAGCGCCATTCCTGTCGTCATCCTTATAGCCTCCGTTGGTATTGGAGTGGAGTTTACTGTGCACATTGCACTGGTAAGGCCATCTTGCACAGTAATTCATCAGTATTTGTATTTCTGCCAATAAAATCAAATAGTCCAGTTTCATTCTCTCTATTTTCCACATTGTAGGGTTTCCTGACTGCCATTGGGGACAGGAACACTCGTTCAGCCGTGGCTATGGAGCATATGTTCGCTCCTGTGATTGACGGCGCCATCTCTACTCTGCTGGGAGTGCTCATGCTCGCCGGCTCTGAATTTGACTTCATCATGAGGTGAGTGATTGACACTTCTTCAGGCGGGTCTCTGAGGTCAGCCCATATGCTGACTTTCAAAATGGTGGTGGGCAGGGAGACAGTTGTCCATGTAGCTGTAGGATACAGGTGGTAACGTTTGCCTCCTTATCACCTGGCGTTGTCAGTCTGGATGTTAACTCCCCTTAGACCACCACAACACTCTTACAAACATCCTTGAGCCGCTTGAATGCACAACAAATGGAGGAAACATCAAGGGAGTGCAGCAGCTGCTTGTAAACATGTAAATATACAACCCACTGCGCAATGACTCAACATGCACACACTTGCTCACAGTTTTTCCCACCCTGATTGCGGGGAGGATGTCAACTGTCCAATCATTTGGTTGTGTACTCCCTCTAGCCAATGCATTTGAGCAGCATTTCTGCCTGGTTTAATGCCTGCTTCACAGAAAGAAAAAAACGTCAAAAAACTTTTTTTTTTTTTCCAAATGGATCTAGGCCCTGCTGAAAGCAAACCACAACCTTGAGATCCGCCTCAAACAGACCCATAACATTAAAATGGCTTAGTTAGAGATTCCAGTACAACATAGTTTCATGTTGAAAATTAAAAATATGTCTCTTGATCGTTTTTCAAGCACCCACTTTTTGCACCAAAGAATAATTTGGAAACAGAGCAAGTGTGGTTTGGGTCTCCAGGAAACTGCAGGGGGTTGTTATAGCAGATTGCCTTAGGACAGTGGTAAAGCCCGGAGGAAAGATTGGGGGTTGGGGATTGGAGCAAACCATTTGGTGCAAGCGGTGTGCCAGCACTGGGGCATTCACGGTGGGAGGTCCTGTTTAGAAGTAGAGAGAAAGAGAGAGAGGTCTGGCCCTCTAGCTGGGGAGTAGCATAAATACATTGCTGTAAACATCTCCTGGCTGTGGGACACTGAATAAACAGGAGAACAAGCTCAGCGGCCCCTCTTAGAACGAGCCACCCTTTCCAACCCCTGACTTGGAATGGAAAAGATTACAGTTTATATAAACAACAGAATTCCTAACACTAGGTCTACTTTGGAGGTCTAACCCAGGCGAGGCCCATGGATGGTTTAGTCTTTTTTTTCCCCCCATTTTTTTTCCTTTTCTCTGTTTTTTTTTTTTTTTACTCCTTAAATAAATCACGCTCCACTTTCGGAATGTTGACTTAGTAAAATAAACATGCGCCCTTTTTCCAATCTTTTCATGTATACAGGACCATCAGACAGAATAAGCGCTTTTAACTAACAAAAGGTGGACGTAAGTGCAGCCAGAGATGGTTGGCTGATTTGTCTGTTTTTTTCCCATCCTTAAACAGCCTTCATGTTTTCACTGAACATTACAAACTGTGTTGAAAAGTGATTTGTGCCTTTCTTGAACTCCTATCAAAGAGTCACTCAAACTATGTGATTCTTCAAAATGTTTCTAGCCATTGCCGTAGAGAGATGACTGAAAATGAAAACGGTTCACACTTAAGCTGTCTGATTCAACTATGTTAATGAAATAGACGTGAAAGAAGTCGGAGGCGGGAATGGAGGGAATGAAAGCAGGCTTGCTTGTCTCCATCTGAGAAACCCATAGCATAGCTCAGTCTCTGGTCTAAATGTGGCATATAATTCTGACCAGAGTCTCCGGTAGCACTGCATTTGATGCACAGACACCATTGGGCCACCTTGGAAATTTGGGTTTTAGAGGTCAATTTAAATATTACCTCTCCCTGAATGTGCATAATGACTGAAAATAGGTAATTATAGTCTTTTAAAACCAGAGGTTCTGTGATACAGGTCTTGGTTCCTCAGGGAGCTGCGATAGAGACGGAACCAAAATAGATCCAAAATTGAGGTTCAGTCGTGTGATGACCGTCAGACCTGTAATCTTTTTAACAGGGCTTTTTGATTCATTTGTTTGACGGTTCTCAGGGAGCCAAAGTAAACACATAGCCTCATTGGAGAAGAAGGGTCAATGGACAGCCGTTTCCACTGTACATCTGGAATGCTCCAAGCAGATACGCCAAAGATGAACTTTTTCAACTCTTTCTTTCTTTCTTAAACCCAAGGTTCTTGTAGGTGTGACAGAAGCAAAAATGGTCAGAGGGTGGGAGGTTAAAAGAACATTCCAGACTTTTTTTTTCTCCAGATTCTGTTCCTCTTTTTCTTACCTCCAGAAGTCTGAACCACAGCTGAATTGTCTCTTTTTAGTGTAACCATTTAACTGGAGTGCTCTCTAATTTTCTCATGCACTGTCTTTCTTGTGGTGAATCAGAGCCCTCCCTCAATGCTCTGAGCTGAAGCACAGAGGCGCAGACACCCTCACAGCCCTGCAGCCTATTAGCGAGCACTGCATGTTAACACGCAAGCCAGTATACAGGGCAAAACTGCTACAGCTCTTCTAAGCCTTATATCTCTAGCCTTTACTGCTAGTGCAAACCCATGAGCTAAAGTCTGGGAAACCTCATTCACCACTCTCTCCCTTGGCCCCTTCATTCAAACATACATTTTCGGTGCTGCTTCCAGCCTTAAGCAACTCTGCACCACTTCACACTGCTCCACCAGACCCGCTAGCGCCTGTGCCAACCAGACCTCCATGTTCTTGGCTCTAGAGGTTGAGGGCGGTGTTTCCTGCTAGTCTTTAGCACTGGATTGAGGTTCCTGCTTTAGTCACCTCCACTGAGAAAATAGCTGGTCTTAATCCTAGTCTTGATTTTAGAACAAATCCCTTTTGGACAGAGAACACTTGTTTACCTTGTCGATGGATTCTAGGGAAAATTTTACAGAAATGCAAATGAGGTTATTGCACATGAAAGAAATACCTTTCAGCATATCTGACAGCAAAACTAGTGTTTCGTGATTAGTTCTTGAGGCAGCAAGGCTATGGAGGGACAGGAAGAGGGAGAGAAAGTAGGAGGAAGAAAAAGTTAGAAAGCAAAGGTCTAGCCTGGCCCTGCTCAGCATAAACATAAAGGTGGCATGCCCTGGCCAGGGTGAAACAGGATCTCAATAAGAGGGGGTATAAAGTTTCAAAAGAGAAAATTACATTAACAGCAGTGGCAGCTTTTAGAGGGAGGGAAGAAAGCAGAGGGAGAAAATCAATGGAGAGGGATGAGTGTTTCTGACGCGTAGAATCTGTTCACTAATGTAAACACATCTCCTCAGGAAGTGGCAGGGCAGTGATGATAGATGAGGACTCCCAGAGGGAGCTAGTACTCGCTACGAAGATGGAACCCAGGAATTTCTTTCCAGCTTTGTTAGGTTGCCAGGAGAGAGGAAATGTAGGGAAAGAAATGATGGTAAAAGGGGAAGCAACATCCTACAGGAACTATTGGATATCACCTTCCTCTCAGATGATGACCCTATTGTCTCGTATCTTGTTTGAACATGCTGTAGATGTTCGGTGGCTGCTTTAACTTTAACATTCTCTTCATTTGTGTTCTTGCCTGCAGATACTTCTTTGCAGTTTTGGCCATACTGACATTGTTGGGGATCCTTAATGGATTAGTGCTACTTCCGGTACTGCTTTCGCTCATGGGCCCCCCAGCTGAGGTCGTACCCGCTAACAATGGCAATTATTTGCAAAGTCCATCTCCTGAGCCCATGCCTCCTCCAATGAACCACCACGGGTATTACGCTGAGCACATCCCCAAGGGACCACGTCAGGCATTCTCCGAGACCTCTGATTCTGAATACTATTCTGAAACCACAGCCACCTCTGGCATCGGCGAGGAGGAGTACAAGTACTGTGACAGGAGCGCATACATCGCGTCTCCGACTCAAGCACCAACCTCTCATATCCTGCTTGAAGCCAGCAAGAACCCCAGCTTTCCTAAGCTCACAGTAAGTCAACCTGACAGAAAAAAATATGAATCAAAATGTCTGCAATGTAGCGCTTGAGAACTTATGTGAAGTGTTTGTACCTGTTCTTGCTTCCAAGGTGGTGAAACCTTTTAACGAAAGCTCTAAAGGACAGAACAGCGAGTCCAAACAGAATGCAGTCAACTCGGTCAGTTCGCAGATCACGCGGTGGGACAATAAACACGAGTACCAAGGGCAGAGAAGACAGCATTTACCTAGCGACAGGACCCACTGTCCTCGTAGGACTACTCAGTGTGGCCCAGGGCCGCAACGAGGGAGAGGGCAGCAGCAAAACAGGACTACAGCCCCAGCCCACAGCCCTGGGGCATTGCAGCACCCTAACAATGCAATCACCATGGTTACAGCAACAGCCTCTGTGACAGTGGCAGTACACCCCAGTTTGCCGGGGTCGTACCAGGGTTACATGCACGAGGGGTTTGAGGATAACGAGTCAGACTCTTTTGATGACTCAAAGAGGACTTCTCAAACTTATGGGAGGGCTACACATTATAAGAGGGACTCTTTGGAACTTCAAGATCTGGAATCCACAGAGAAGAACCAGCATCAAGCTAACCAGGCGCTAGGTAAAGACTATGAACTTCTCATAGCTTTCAAATTTCAAATCCCAGTACTAGAGAATCGTGTAGTTTAGATTGTTATTGTCTGTACCGGTCATAACAATGTTCTATCTTTTGCATGTGTTACAGGTGGTGCATGGATCCAAGCAGCCAAAGATTGCTAGACTGCTCCCAGCCCCCACATCCCTTTGTCTGGAATCTCTGGCTGTTTTGGGAACTTCCCAACCCCAGCCCTGTGTTTTTTTTTAATCTCTTTGAACTGTACATAGACCTCACACAGACAAGAGGATTTATTTTAAAATTATTAAAAAGGTCTTCTTAGACATTTATAAATATATATATTTTAATACTAAAAAGAGGGAAACTATTTTAAAATGTGTTGTATAACTTGTGTATTCTCTTGTGTAAAAGTAAGATGTATAAGAGGATTTGGAGGCTTTCTTCCCTCCATTGTATAGATTATAAAATGTGCTATATGTAAAATAAGTGAAATGATATTAGGTTATTGAAATGCAAGGTCAGTGTTCTCTTTTTTTTCTTTTTTTTTTGCTGCTACACTTCAAATTTAAGATGACTTGTCTTGAAAATATGCAGTACCCCTTTCCTCAACATAAGCCAAGATTTAACTTTATATTAACAAGTTCTATGTAGACTTATCTTTGATTGCACTGTACAAAATCAATACCTGTATAGATAACAGTTTTTCTCAGTTACAGTTTCCTCAGTTTTTTTCCCTTTAGCCTATTTATTTTACTTTTTACTGACAGCAACCATTGTGCCTTCTTAACTTTTATTTTCTTACAAAATTGATTTGTCAAACTGTTTCAGTATTACATCACTATACCGTTAAGGGTCAGCATGATCACTGACATGGACTATCAGTGTAGTATTATCATGTGTTATGACTTTTCATAGTTTTACACATCCTTGTGTGAAATGGTCTGTATGTAGTACAGTTTGCAGTGAACAGCAGGAATATGGGTCTAAGTGTTTCCTGTTACATTGTTCCATTATATAATCATTTGCAGTCTACATTTATATACTTGAAAGGGTGGTTAAATGACACTTTGATTTTCCCTTATGGTTATTTTAGCCATACACGAGTAAGCTTCAGTTTGTCACTATATATGCCCTAGCTAAAATTTGGGAGACATCAGACAAACATGTTGTTTACCCAAATATCATTCAGAAAGGGAATTTTGCATGAGCGCAAAAGGAGATATTTGTTTGCTTGTTTGCATTCTCCTTTATTGCCATGCCATCTTGTTGGCTGCTTTGTAAATAGCAAAAGCCCTGCGCATTTTTTACCTGTTAGTTGCCCTCTGGGCTTCTCCCACAAGGCCAGTGTAGGGACAGATAAACAGCTCTGGTGCTAGTCTTCCTAGTATTCTGTCTGCAACTCGGTTCTCTTTCTTAGGTCTAATTTCCGCTAAAAGCTAATGTCACTGCCAGATTAAATGCAGGGAAAAAATGTGTTAATGTAAGTGGCAGCTTTTCTCACCTTTTCTTGTTCTCTCTATATCTAAAAAAAAAACTATGTTTTATAACGGAAACAAACCAAGTAGCTACTGTATCTGGAAAACAAAGCAACACAAAATAAGCAATCTAAAGCACATGTACAGCTTATGACAGAAGTGGCTTGGGCAGACAGGAGACAATGGTAGGGGATGGGGGTCCTGCATAGGGGTTTTGTTTCAAATGTATGTCATGCCATATAAATTATTTATATAAAATTTTTATTTTTGTAGTTTGTACAGATGTTAGTCACTAGACTGAAGTTATATTTTTAAAGAGTAAATATATTATAAATATAAATATATAATTATATCTATTTGTTTCTGAGATTTTGTTTTGTTTTATTTTGGGGCGGGATCGGGTGGAGCGGGCTTTGAATACTTCATTTTGCTGTTGGAAACAATGAAGGAAAGGGGTGGCTATGACAGGCCACCTTGTGTAGACCTTTCCTTCTTTATGTAAAAAACTGAAGAGTTTCTGTTTTTGTTGTTGTCTAAAACACTGTGACTTCAGAAAACTTTGAGGAAAAAAGAAAAGAAAAACCATTTGTGACCATCATTTCCTTCACCCTTTATAGGAATTCAACTAACAAAATAAAATGTAAAATAAAAAAATCTTGTCGACTCTTACCGTTTTTCTCTGATGGCTGCTTTTTGTTTGAAACATAACTGTATTTTGATGTTGTTTGTATATGTTATCCCAAACAAAAAAAAACTCTATTTTGGGTAACTAAATACTAAAAAGATGTGAGAGGTGATTAGGTGAGGGGAGGGAAGGTAGTTATCAGCTCCACACTTCCTGTTTTATTGTTGTGACTCCCTAGGCTAGTGTCCTCAGTACAATAAGCCCACCAATGGAGATGAAAGGCGTGTGCTGTAAATTCCTCGGCTTCCCACAACACGGGCTCATCTGTCAGCTACCTCGGGCCTGTCTGAATCTGATACACCTCTGGCTTTTGAAGTTACTGTCGAGGCCCCTTAGCATCAGGAAAGACAGAGAGCGGGTCAAGGGTTTTGCCTTGTGGAGTCGGAGAGCAGCGATTGAGGCCGCGGGGCACGATCACGTTCTACTTGTTAGAGTTTCAGTTTCTCAAAAGGAACATGCTGAAAGCTGCCGCCTTGTCAAAACTGCTGATGTTAAACTACAATTCCTTGCAATGCATTTACAAAAGCTATGTTTGCATGCAGCCAAATGACCTATAGTAATAGGTAACATAAAAAAAAAACTTAATGTAAACCTCTAATTGATCTGAATGAGATTGACCTGAACTAAATTAAACCTCGACCTGACCTGAAATAATTAAGTTAATAGGAAAAAAATGCTTGAATCTTACACAAATGTCTCTGATGTTCACATGCCTTTTACTCATTTCTAACATTCCTGTTTTTATTTTGAATAAAGGAAAACTCCATTTTTTTGTAGAAATTTTACAGTAGACGTTTATGGGCCAACAAGCAAATCATAGTTTAAAGACACTATCAGTTATCATGAAAAGGTTAAGTTTAGGTGGCCTCTGCATTAATGTATATAGCAGGATTTATCACACATTTAATGTGACTTTAAACTCTATCCTCTGGCATTTAACAGGTTATAAACACCAAAGCAAGGTAGGAAAATTCTTGATGTACGTGCCAAGACCCAGAACATCTTGTGACTATAAAAAATGCAAAGTATTAAAATAAAAGAGCATTATCAAGATAAACTCCTAAAAATATGCTAAATATCATCACTGGAGGTCCGGAGCTTTCAACAGCTTCCGTTGGGAAGCACTGAGATTAGGAGAGCTGACGTAGTTTAACGACATCTTCCTGAGGAGCTCTGTGACGTACTGAACATGCTTAGAGTGAGGAAACTAGAGAGAGAG
The DNA here is from genome assembly GCA_032361065.1 of Enteromius trimaculatus. NCBI lineage: Eukaryota > Metazoa > Chordata > Actinopteri > Cypriniformes > Cyprinidae > Enteromius > Enteromius trimaculatus. The sequence goes on along the minus strand of JAUMHP010000041.1, from coordinate 12,181,879 downwards.
AGAGCTGATCGCAGGAGAGATAGGGCTGTCTCTCATTCATGTCTGGCTTTGGCAGCGTATCGTGAGCTGCGGGAGCCAAACGGCACTGGCACTGTGTGATTCAGAATGGGGGGTCTGACTCTCTCCCTCCCATTGCGTTCTATAAACTTTATCAGAGCAGATTGAGACTGAGATTTAAAGACAGAGCTCTGTGTGTGTGTGTGTGTGTGTGTGTGGGAGAACTCAACTGTTAGAGCAGTTTAGAGAGAGCCGTGCTGCAGAAATGGAGGGCAGCAGCTGGCACAAACTGAAAGAATCTTCTAAATAGTCTGCAATGTACGGGTGAGATAACAGCTGACACCTTTAACAAGAGATAGCTGCGTCTGGATGGCAACAATCGGAGCAAAGCAGTGTCTATATGGGGCAGGCAAAAAGGGGAGGAAAAAAAATTGGGTGAGAACAAAAGAAGGAACACATGATCTGCTGTGCTGCTTGGGTGGCCAGAGGATGAGCGCTCATTGTTGGTTGAATTCAATAGGGCTGATTAGTTAGAAGTGTGTGTGTGTGTGTGTGTGTGTGTGCACTTTACATTTATGGTGACTGGCACGGGTCTCTCTCTCTCAGCATGACTGAAAATGGGCAAAAGGATTACATTTATATTCACTGTTTATCTGTTTTAACAAGTATGGTTTTTGGATGGCTGATGTAGCTGGAATGGGGTGGTGGTGATGACAATTTCATAAAAAGGCTGGACACTTTATTTATTTATATATGGGATAAAAACAAGTCCTACAGGGCTACCGGAACATTGATAGTAGAGACGATCAGAATACTGTTTAAAAAGTGCAAAGGTGTTTAAAATACACTAAATTTTAACAATATTTCACAATTATTATTAAAAACCAATATGGCATGTATAACATATTTATAATAAAAGTAAAATAATATTGTCAGCACTGCCATTTGTTTTGTCCTGGTACTACTACTCAAGAATCAGTGCAATATTATTACATCTAAACAAGTTAAAACCATTGGAGAATTTCTGGATATTAATGAACCTAACCAAAGCCCTTGGTATAATAACACAACAGGAAGTGCTCTGTGTTTCTCAGCCTGTGTCCATCTATATGTCTTGTTTATAGGTCCTGATAGTCTCTAACTATCATCATTAGTTCACTGACCTCATTATACAGAGCACAGATTAATATTTACAGAAATTGCTTAAAAATAACAAATGTGTTTGCAATTTCTAGGTCCTGTTCCAACGCAGGAACAATACGAATTTTCAAGGCGGCCCCTGCAGTGTAAACATGTTTTAAATAAACAGGAACTAACGTAATGCTCTTTTAATTGATTCATTCTGCCCAGCAATGTTTACAGAAGGGCGTAAATATGAACTTGTAATGCAAATCCAGCGTTTAGAAGTGGTTTGTTTGGTTAAAACAATAACAGTTTGAATGCCAGCCATGTTAGAGTTGCATTGTGTGCTTCAAGGGCTTTATTTGGGGATGTAAATCTTTCTGGGCTGCTCTCTACAAATTGTACTGCAATTCAGAGGGCAGAGCAGTCTACATTCGAAATAGGAGAGGGAATAATCATAAAGTGGTTGTGCGCGGTATGGCACTCTGGGTAAAAGACCATCAGATTATAATTAAACACATGTGAGAGGCAATAAAACGTAATGAACGTAGTGAGGAGACTGGCAGAGCCATTTTATGTGGCCAGCGCAACATGTTGTGTAGCGCTGAAAGCTGCGCCATATGTGTCCTCGGGTGCTCTGGGTTTAAACGTCTGTCCATATATGGTAGCTGTAGCACTTTTTTAAAACTCATTCACAGTACTGACATGGAAGTGGCCTTGTGGGTAATGAAGACAATCCAAAAAAAAGTGTGCTCAAGCTTTTTTGCAGTTACATTGCTGTTCAGTTTTTTTAATTAAATATTTTGGTTGTGTGTTGTGTTTGAAGTACTGAGAGAGTAAAAAAAACAATACTTATGGCAAAGATCTAAACGACAGGTTTCAAAAAATATGAAAGCAATACAACGGTTTTGGCAAATCTGACATTCTTTGTAGCTGCTTACAGCTTGACTCAAGGTCAAGCAATCTTGTATGACTTAAACAAAAACGAAAAGCAGACTTTTACCAGTAAACAATGAACGTTAGTAATTGCAGCGTAGATTTGAAGTGTAATGCTTGCAAGAGTTTTTAAATAGTTCATGTTTTAGTGCAAAAGCTGCAAGAATTTACAAGCACGTGCATTGACTTGGAAGTAGAAGTTTCCAATCCGGAGTCATGAAGGTGTTTAATCACAAGGAGGTGCTGTTTAGGCTATAATAAAGACTGAAATATGAAAAACAGCAACCCACAACAGTCAAATTCAGCTTTCATACAATTTAAAAAAAAAAGAGAATGGACTTGTTTTAAACTTTAATTACAGACATATTAAATTGGGTAAACACTCTAAAAAGCACTTGTAACCGTGGACACTTGTAAACTATCATAGTAAGACACTTTAAATGGTGTTCTTGTACAAGGGAGTTCTCACCCTCATTCAGAGCTATGTATTCAGTCTGGCACGTTTGGCCCAAAGGGACGAGGCCAAGGCACAAGGAGGCCCAATATTCCAAACAAAATGCCTCTCATCGCCTAAATCCATCACTGCAGCGGAGACAGGCGAGTCCCTCTTTCTCTGGATGTTTAAATGAGAGAGTGTAAGCATGTATGTGTTGACTGGTGCCGAGCGGGCTTTCTTGCCTCTGGGAAAATCCACAGAATACCAGTTCGTTTTTCACGTTTCAAAAGCGAATCTAATAACATGTTACAATTTCTATTCCTCGCTGAGTTTATTTATATAAAAGGTCTAAAAAATTAACGTCTGCATGAGTTTTAATAATACACCCTCTTTGTTAGACTCTGGTTTGCACACCTGTGTTGACGGGCACGCTGTCCTCTAGCCGCCTTGAAATGGAAGCATAAACAAGCATATCCAGCTGGGGAAACCCAGACTCACCACATCCCCACAGACAGGCCTGCCGCCAGCGCTTGTATCTTTTCACACAGACACGCGCATTTGATAATTCCATCTAAAAAAGAATAGCAAAAGGATCTCAAAAGACATAGGAAATAATTCTAAACTAGCATTAGGAATATTCAACAATTCCAAGAAAACAGTGAGGCATTCATGAACAAACTCAAATATTAAAAACATCTCTGTGAATATACACTGCTCAAAAAAATAAATAAAGGGAACACGAAAATAACACATCCTAGATCTGAATAAAATATTCTTATTAAATACTTTGTTCTTTACATAGTTGAATGTGCTGACCAAAAAAAAATAAAAAAAATAAAACACACAACAATTACCAATGGAAATCAAATTTATTAACCCATGGAGGTCTGGATTTCATCCTGCAGGAACTGCTGACACACTCCAGCCACATGAGGATTGTCTAGGAGGAACCGCACCAGTGTATGTTCTCACAAGCGGTCTGAAGATCGCATCTCGATACCTAATGGCAGTCAGGCTACCTCTAGCGAGCACATGGAGGGCTGTGTGGCCCTCCAAAGAAATGCCACCCCACACCATTACTGACCCACTGCCGAACCGGTCATGCTGGAGGATGTTGCAGGCAGCAGAACGTTCTCCACGGCGTCTCCAGACTCTGTCACATGTGCTCAGTGTGAACCTGCTTTCATCTGTGAAGAGCACAGGGCGCCAGTGGCAAATTTGCCAATCTTGGTGTTTCTAGCAAATGCCAAACATCCTGCACGGTGTTGGGCTGTAAGACACATGCACATTTGTGGCCTGCTGAAGGTCAATTTGCAGGGCTCTGGCAGTGCTCCTCCTGTTCCTCCTTGCACCAAGGAGGAGGTACTAGCGGTCCTGCTGCTGGGTTTTTGGCCTTCTACAGCCCCCGCCATGTCTCCTGATGTACTGGCCTGTCTCCAGGTAGTGTCTCCATGCTCTGGACACTACACTGACAGACACAGCAACCTTCTTGCCACAGCTTTCATTGATGTGCCATCCTGGACGAGTTGCACTACCTGAGCCACTTGTGTGGGCTGTAGACTCCGCCTGATGCTACCACTAGAGTGAAAGCACCGCCGGCATTCAGAAAGCAAAGGAACTGAGAATTGGTCTGTGGTCACCTGCAGAACCACTCCTTTATTGGGGGTGTCTTGTTAATTGCCTATAATTTCCACCTGTTGTCTAGACCATGATTGTCAATCAGTGTTGCTTCCTAAATGCGCAGTTTGATTTCACAGAAGTGTGATTGACTTGGAGTTACATTGTTTTTTTATGTGTTTTTTTGAGCAGTGTATTCAATTCTGATGCCCAGTGCTGGTGCCAATGAGCCTTCCAGACGGTGCCAAACTGCATAAAACATAAGCAAGCTCCAATGTGGCTGACTCTGAAACTATTTTGATGCTTTAGGGCCAAATAAGATGCTGGGAATTTCCTAGTCTGCTACGCTGATTTTTAAATGAGTAAACATGCTACAGCAAATAAATGGAAATGCAAATGAAAGCCACAACAGCAGGAAATTTGATTTTTAATGCAATGTTCATGGTGAGTTCTCTCTGCATAGTTTGACTGACCTCTATTGGTAACTACCTGTTATGTGCATGGCAACAAATTTAGCATAGAAACACTGCACCCTTGTGGCAGCCTTGCAAAGATCCAAATCCAGAATAGTTAATGACCACAAGAATGGGACCATCTTAACGTCTGTTTATATCATTTATCAACTTTTGAAGCAGACAAAAAATACAGTCTTTAACAAGTTTTCCGATCAATTTAATTGCATGTGGATCATTAAAAATTAAGGATGTTCAAGAATAAAAAAAAACAAAAACGGTTTTTATTACACCAAATGTTGAGGCTAGATAAAATGACTCGTGACAAACTCATAACATGCTCTTAATTTCCCTGTTCAACATTAAATAATTATTTCTGAAGAATCATAATGCAGGCTTTTATGCTGCTCATGTGGCAATATATATATATATATATATATATATATAAACACATTTAAGTAGTCGTGTGCTATTTTAAATGAGTTTTGTGTGAGGAATATGTATATGGTTGTAATGTTTTGTTGTTTAAAGCTTACTGGACAGAAAGTGAACAACTTCATCCTTTAATTCATTGTTTTTACACAGAAAGCTATTAATATGTTGAGAGAAACTGGATATTGTAAAATACAGTAAATCACATCATAGGCTGTATACAAAAATAATAATAATAATTAAAGTAATGTGTGACATGTTTATAAAAAGGCTCTTTTCCAAACACCAGAACACAATTAAAGCAGGCCTGCCGAAGGTCTGGCATTGACAGACACTTTCCCCTTCCACATCCATTCAGACAATCCAGAGCCACAGAATGACAGAGAAGAAAGAAAGGGGTCAGAAGGAAAAGAAAAACAGAGGTTGTTCTGCATGCTCCTCCGATGGGCTCGCTGGGTGGTTTGTCTGTTTATTTAGTCTGTGGAGGTGATGGGAACTGAGCATCAGCCACTGCCAATTTTCTCCACACCGAGAAAATATTCATGTGGACAGCTGGAATCCAGAGAGCATAGTCAAACAGACTCAGGGCCAACAGATACAAGACCCGGCTCGCGTGAAACACATTCCCAAATCAAAAAGCCCAGCAAAAGCTCCTTCAGCTCTCTCGTCTTCTTTAAAATGCATAACCTAACTAAAGAAACAACGTCTGTAACAAGCCAGCAGTCCTTCTTAACTATTCTAAAAGTTTTGATTCCAAAGCGAAGCTGGGTAGCTACATCCCAAGAAGATAATGAAAGCACAAAGCAACACTGAACCAAAATGATTTCTCTTAAAACCACTAAAGGATTCAATTAAGAATCAGCACTTGAGGTCACAGGAAGTTAATTAACGCTTGGTTGAGGTGAACCTCCAAGTCCCTAAGCATAGAGTGACAATCATTTTAATTAGACTGAAAAAAAAAAAAAAAGTTTATTTAACGGAAAATGTTAATCAGTTCACCACAACATGACTGACTTGTTAAAATATACATTCTCAACAATCATTTTACATTGAAACAAGTGTGATGACACATAACCAAAACAGCACTGGACAGCAACTACATACTGAAAATTTGACTTCACAAAAGGTAATTAAACAAAAGTATTGAACAAAGTTTTGTAAAACGATTACAACAGTATGCGTACATCAAATGTAGTGCTAGAACAAGATACATATTGCCAATTTTAGTGCAATATGTGTAGCACAGATCTATGCATTTACAGAGTAGGGGGGGAAAAAAGCTGGAGGAGGGGGGTTGTGAATGCCACCCAAGGAGCTCAGAGGAAGCAGTTGAGCTTTTAGGCCTCACACGGAGATGTGGGGCCACCCACTTGCAGCCCCATTTTGTTTATTTTCATCCTTTGAGGTAAACTGTTCAGTGTGAGCTGTTTATTAGGCCTTTGATTTGTCATGTGTCAGCTTGTGCTTGCAGGGCAAGTGTATACACTGGTTGTGGCTTATACATAGTGGCGGTTTGGAGGTCAAGGCTGGGGGGGTTGGTGGGTGAC
>JAUMHP010000041.1:12137483-12173061 GCA_032361065.1 Enteromius trimaculatus | reverse complement strand
CCGCCCCCCCCCCCCCGCCCCTTACGGGAATGGTGGGTGGTTTGAAACTGTGCTCAAACAATCATTTTGGCGTCATCAAAAAAAAAAAGAAAAAAAAAAGAAAAAGCAGTGCAGTTCGAAGGCGGAGACGTAAAAGGAGTACGAATCCAAATGCATGTAAATGAAGCACAAACAGCAGATGATTCATGAATATAGCCTCGAATAACCAGGACACAGCATTCAAAATGTGATTTAAAAAAAGATTCGAGATGAGGGAACCTTTATTCAGTACACAAGAACAATTAAAACAGACAAACAGACACAAAAACACTTGCTATATCTCTAGCCAGATAGGAGATAAGATTATTAAAAGAACAAATTGAAATGGCATTAGATTTTGTTAGAGGTTTCTTAGCAGTCGTTTGCAGCTGAAGCACATCTTAGATTAGTTTGGTAACATCCTGACCCTCTGTTCTGCTTCAATAGCTGATCTCAAAGCCTGGTAAGACTCTACAACAAGGAGAAGAAAAACAATTTCAATGCTCAGCAGGAAATGGCAGGCTTTTTCTCAACACCCTCTCAAACAACACAATGTGTGTCACTTCAACGTGTACTGAAACTCAAGTTATTACATAACATTGAGGTAAATATGTGTGTTGCATATTCTGTGAGCAGATGCAAGATGCTCTGGGGACCTTCAGAGCAAATTCATTTCCCCTAAACAAAAGGCACATTTCCTTTGATAAGTCTAGACTTTTATTTAATACCATGACAAGATTGTTAAAAATCCCATTACTGACCCAAAGCTTTTGAATGGTAATGTATGTGTCTATTTGGATTACATTGAAATACCTTGCAGTTTCCTCATGAATGTGTCAATCTCTGGTAAATTGGCAACAATATCAAACGAAAGATGTTCCATAGATCCTGCAACCTCACTGCACCCCTGGAAAAGGAATGAGAAACCCACTTATCCAATGACTCAACCAAGGTCTCCAAGTGGTTTTGTAACTTGATTGCTTCGCAACTTTTTAAGTGAGTAAAACAAAGCCACCCACTCAGAGCAGGTGAACCTCAGGAAAGGCAAAAAGCTACAAACCTTCAGTTCTTCATAAAACCTCTCCTCCATCTCAGACACTTGGGATATAGCCTCAAACGCTGGGAGAACAGACTCCTAAAAAAAAAAAACACTTACATTTTAGAAGTTTGGTGCCGCATTTCTGTAAACAGGTAAAATGTACACACAATTTCAAGAATGTTATTTAAATTGGATTTATAAACCCAAAATAGAAACCATTATTATTACATTATAATAAATTGCTACACATTCATAATTTGTCTTTTCATTAAAAAAAAAAAAAAAAAAAAACGACAACTAGTTAAAAATAAGCAATTAATTCAGTAATTTGCATTTAAATAAAATCTTAACCACTTAACCAGCACAAAGTCCTACCACTTAAATTTAATATGCACATCCTAATTCACTCACCTCCTCTGAGGAGTTTCCTTCCTCAGAAAGCTCTAGCTGTGTGCCATTCTCCCCTGAAGCTCCTTTAGACATGCCATTCAGTTCTTTCACCCTGTCACACAAATAAATACAATACCTAAATCGCACCACCAGAGGGCCTTCTTAGTCAATCAGAACAACATTAATTCAAATCGAGGAAGATAAAAAGCACCTGTTTGCATAACGTAGTGTATTCAGAGTGTATTCACAAGAGCTCATTCCTGGCGAGATCATCGCGATCTGAAACGGGCATAACGCAGAAGATTAATTATACAATGAATAATAGTATTTAATTCAAGCCCTAAAATGGGTTACTAAAACACACACGTGAAGAATTAATAGTCACCCTAGCTCACTCTTACCATACAAGTCCTAGAGTTTTCTCCAATAAAGGAATCCCGAAGCACCTGGGTGAGTTTGCTCATCCTGAACGGGATGTGCTCGCTGTTCTGACCCAGAGAGCGGATACATTCCTGAGGAGTCAGGTAAGACAAACTTTTGCTTTAATAAGTACTTTTGTGTTTATATAAAGGGTACTAAATGATTTATTTCCATACAATTGAGCAGCAAACAAAAAATATAATCTTTGAGTTTGATAAAAAAAAAAAAAAAAAAAAAAAAAAACACACAAAGATGACCTATTTGGTTCGGTAGACATTAGACAGTAGGCAAAGCACCTTCAAAGCCAACAGGCTGCGGTTGATCTCTGCGGTCTCCACTATGGTGTGCCGATCGTTACTGCTGACATCAGTGCCACGCTCATTCCCAGCAAGATCCACCAGAGAGAACTTCCCATGGAGGAAATTCCGCCTCCTTAGAATTACTTGCAAAATCGCGTGTGAACGTGATGAGCTGGTATTGGCAAACGTTTGACCAGATGTTCTGTTACAAAGGGGAGATTGTTATTGTTAATTAAAACAATTTAAAAAGGTTTTTGGTAAATAAAAAAAAGGTTAAAAACAAAATGTATATAAATATGAGATAAATATTATAAGTTTTATTAAATTAGAAGAAATGTTGCCTTGTCAACTAATGGAGATGGCTTAAATCAAGTAAAGGTAAAAAAATAAAAAACAAGAGCACATAGCTAAAACTAAAATAAAAGCTTAAAATAATTTTTTTTTTAGTGTTTTGAGAAATATTTTCATTTATTTATATGTTCTGGCTGGACTGGGTGCTGCAGTGGTATTAACATGACTACTGGTATTATGTTGTGCCATGATATGGATTTTGCTATACCATGGATACCATCACATATTCATGGATTCAAACGGTCATTACTGCATTACACAATCAGAGTGGTGACAAATCAGAACCGGATGACTTAAACACACGATCGGCTCTTAAATTTATTTGGCTGAAATCTAGTCAGGAACTGGACACAAACTGTATTATAACAATTTCCTAAAACGGAACTTGTATGGAAATATTACCAAGTCTGTAAATGGCACAGAACACAGAACAGCTATGCTTAAAGATGGACACAAAGATAGAAAATACTGTAGCACGCAACGCAAGATCACCGTTAAAAGTATAGGAAGTAAAATCTAAATATTGAGTGCAGTGATGAACAACAGTGTTTACAGCGGTAATAAAAAGAAACTCTATATTAAGAATGTTCCAATAGCGCCATCTGCTGTCAGAGAGTCAACTTGCATGTTCTTTCAGTCCAGTTTCTGATTTTCTTTTGCATAGGTTTTATGTAGCATAATCTCACACACATTTTCACATTTAAAGTAAGACTATTTAACTGTTTGCCTTAGATCTTGAATTCACAAGTTTTCCCCCCTAGTTCTTTACATATTTTTATATGAAAGTCATATTTTCAATATCATTCATGCAAATAAATCATGGTTTAGTACCTCCAAAACACAAATTTGGGGGGTGGGGGGTTGGGAGTTTGAAACAACAGTAAACTCATCCTTGTATAAACAACCAAGTTCATGCATGGTAATTAACATTTTTAATAATAATAATAAATACCAAACATCTCTTGTACATTGGGAAATACTGTTATATGAATTTTCGCTCATATTGCTCACCCCTAACAATATACACATACATATACACAACCTATGCGGTTTACCAAAACGTCAGAAAAAAATAAATAAAAATTTACCTGCACGCACTTCCCCTCTCAATCATCTTGATGACATCATCAACAGACGACACAGGCACTTCCTGCAGGCCAACAACATTGACCTGCTGCTTCTCATCTTCCAAAACACGCAGCTTTGCTTTCTTATTCAGCAAGTCAAACACCTGCAGCACACAAACAGTTCACTACCGTGCCTGAACAAGTACTCTTGCAACCACAATCAAAAATCAAATCAGCATAAAGTAAAACCCTAATACTAGCATAATAGAGTGCATTAAGCATTTGGAAATTAGAGGTTTATTTGAACTTGTATGTCAGAAAACCAAAAACTCTGTTTGACAATACACAAAATTGTTTTCAAAACATGTAACATAATATGTGCAAACCTTGCCATTGTAGATCTCAAAAAAGGTGACATATGGGCAAAGGTCCATATCAGCATATCTCTTTTGCCTTAGGAGGGTAAATACATCCTGTGCTGTGAGGTATGCAGAAAGATTACAGCATAAGTGAACACTGAGGAAACGTAACAGGCCATTATGTAAAGTACATTTGACAGTTACAATCACCTGCCAGGGCGTAAATCCCTTTAGAGCTGTTTTGGCTCTTTCCAGAAAAGTCTCCACCCATGGTCTGTAAATAATGCCTTAGATGAACAACATGGAAGAATTGTATGGAATTTTGTTTTGGAAACACAAACAAAACAACTTACATGGGTCTTTCCACTGCCTGTTTGGCCATATGCAAAGCATGTCGCCATACCACCTTCGAAAATGGTCTTTACCAAAGGTTTAGCGGTGAACCTAAAAGTTCAATTCATAACCATTTGATTTTTTCTGTATAAAACAAATGAATACGCTTGCATATTTATAACAAACATTGTAAAAAGAAAATGTTAATTGTTCTATCAGTTACTGTTCCACTGGTTTAGTACCTCCAAAACATAAATGGGGGGTTTACTGAAACAACAGTAAACTTATCCTTGTATAAACAACCAAGTTCATGCATGGTAATTAACATTTTTAATAATAATAAATACCAAACAGAAACTCTAAATATGCAGCTACCTGTAAACCAAGTCATTAGTGGTGTCTTCATCAAATGAGTAATCAAAATGGAAGGTCTGATTCTCTAGGTACTTGGTTAGATCCACTTTCTGCTTGGGCTCATGCAACAGCAGGGCTCCATTACCAGGAATTGTGACCACATCAATCTCTTTCTTTGCCAGCTCTAAACAAATAAATGAGAAAAGCGTTAGAAACTGGAATCGATTCGATTTCATTAAGAGAGATCCAATCAGCAACCTACCTTTTTTATTCAGTGGACGTTTGCGAACACAAACACATATTCGGTGAGGTTTGACCTAAATGATACAGCTTGTGTCAAAATATGAAATTAACACATGATATTAATTTTATGCACATTAACTTACAGGATCAGACAAGGACATGGGTACTTTCTCCAGAGTCTCTCTGTATTCCTCAATCATTTGGTAAAACTGCTTATTAGGTCGACTTGTATCTCCAAACTAAAAATGAAAATAGAATTCAGAATAGAACAGAATTCAGAGAATGATGAATTTCATAGACTTTAAGGGTAACACTTTACAATAAGATGTCATTTGTTAACATGAGATAATGTATTAACTAACATGAACAATACATTTATTACAGTATTTATATATATTTATCAGTAATTCGAATCTTTTTCTGTTAAGGCCACACGTCATGGAGTAACTTATTTGCATAATGTCCGCAAACGTTCTACGTTGCGAACAACTTGCCCACCCACAAACAGTACAATTTCCAACCGGATTACATCATTTCAAGAAGACTTTGTAACCTGCCCTGTCATTCAGTTATGGCAATGGGCGTTTCATTTTCCGAAACATGCTGTAGCAGTAGACCAATCATAAAGGACTGCGCCATCTCACCAATCACAGCAGAGGATTCACGGAAAGGAGGGGTTTAGAGACTGATTCTTCGACTGCTTTATAGGAGTCGTTTTCAAATTATTTAGAAATTGAGTAAAATTTAATTATTTTTTGAAGAAAACTAAAGTGTTTGACCATGCATACATGTAAACCTGTTTAAAGCATAATAGGGGCATTTAATAATGTGTTAGTCAATGCTGAAATTAGCATTAATAAATGCTGCAGAAGGGTTGTGCATTCTTAGTTCATGTTAATGTTAACCTTATTGTAAAGTTTTAAAACTTTACGAATACAAGAACAAATGTGACCATACAGAAGAAATAATGATTAATTATAAAATAATTAAAGTACCTTTCCTCTCTTCTGTGCTTCAGGATTTTTGGCTAGAGACAGCCGTTTGTTTGCCATCTTGTTTGTTTCTGAGACCTGAGACGCGCGATGGCCTAAAAAAAAAATTAAAAAAAAAAAAGTTAAGTCAAGGGTTGTAGACGTTACTAACCACCACATCAATAATGTCATGCATTACAAAATCAAATCAATACATACTTGGTGGACCCATGGGGGCACATTTGGAAGTTTCACTCTCACAAATAGCCTCGGCGGTTGGTAGCCATGGAGAAGCTGGCTTCGAAACAAGTCTTTTCTGGTAACCTACCAATCCACATAGGAATTTAATGAAATATGCAAGATGTTTCGAGAATGCTTGGAGACAGCAAAAAAGCATTCATCTCAAACAGGTTACCAGTCAATATTTGTTCATTCCAATGCAAAACCACTTAATACTACATAGCATATCTAAACATCATGCTGATGTACAGACAGACCTGAAGGTTTAGGGATTGTAGATGAGGGAATATTGTGAGAGAGAACTTCCTCTGCAACCATTGTCGAAATCACAGGTGGAGGGGCAGGCTGACGGAACAAGCAAGTTTGACGTGTGGTCATCCTTCTAGAAGCTGAAAGGGGACAGAATTGTGTTATGTGAACTTATTATTCAAAACTGGCGTGGCCAACACCGCCAATAAATCCAAAGGTGATTCTACGGACATGACAAGATTCTTCAAAAATGTTTTTTAAAGACCATTTCAATCAGCAATATAATTGAACAGTTATGATCTCCTCACCCTTACAGTATGTGACAATGTGCAGAAAAACAGTAAAGAAAGTATCTTCTAAATGGATGAAAAGAACAATTATTCCAACATAAAACCAAAAGTGAGAAACCGTCATCCATAGTAGGGCTGCACGATTTAGGAAAAATGTGCGATTGCGATTATTAAGGTCGAAATAGCATTTTGCGATTGTGATACGATATATAAGTGGTTTGACTCAACTTGCTTGTTATCAAGGAAAATGCACACACAGATTACTAATAATGCTGAAATCTGTATTTCTCAACCGAGATACAGTATACAGTGCAATCTAGCAACAACAAATTAAAACTAAATTGTACAAAATTAAATAACAGTAACATCTTTACATTACTGAATTAAATTACATTAAATTAACTTTAAAATAAAATTAAAAGTACAGATAAATAAAACAAACACACATTTTTATATTTTTACATTTTATCAGGATGTAACATATACTTAGTATATTTCTTTTGGTATCTCTTGTCCAGTGTGCCTATCATTTTCTCAAATCCGTCATTGATAATGTTCACACCTGAGGTGACTTGGGCGAATTTATCTTGCTATTCGCGTGTAGTTGGATGCTTGAACATGTAGAGTTTACGCCGGTTTCACACGGCACGCGTCAGCAGGGCGTAAGCAGCGCATATTTTTTCGGCGCCCATGTTAACAGATGATAAGAGCACAGCGCACATAGCAGGTGCAGAAAATTACATAAATCAAAGCACATGGCACAAAGTGTTCGGAGAAGAACGCTGGAAAATACAACAGAAAGATGCTTGTCTATACCCTGCTGCAGTACAAGCTGCCAGTATGAAAGCACCATTGGCGCACTGCTCATGCTCTTCATACGCGCCGCTTCGGCACTGCTTATGCGTGCAGTAAAACCGGCGTGTTGAAGGAGTGTCTAATTGCGTCTTTGCATTGACTTAACTCGCGCTTTAACGCTTCATTCGCGTCTGGTGTGAACGCAAGAATGAATGTCTTGTTACGTCCATAAATGCATTTATTTAATATAATCGCAACATTTGCTGTAATGTAATCGCACAGGCTGACATCGCGATTGCGATATAATTAATCGTGCAGCACTAATCCATAGTGCTTTTATCACTGCTAGAACTAATGACCACCCATGCCACGCGAAACCTCTCTTGGCTGACAGAAACAGTAGTGACAGACTACTTTGATTTCTAGAAGAAGATCAAAAAATAATGTGGACAGCAGTGGGAACACAACACACCCTGATTAAGCATTATAATTCAACTATAATGTCTGTGATTGGAGAACATGAAGAAAGCATGCACTTCATGCAAACCTGACTCTTCAGATGAACTATCCAGAGGAGCAGCTTTAAATGGGAGACACACCATAAGTTTATACTGATGCATGTCAGAAGACCAACTATGAATTGGTACAACAAATATAACTTACGTTCTGTAGTAGTAGGTATTCTCGATGACCTTAAAGGAAGCTCTGATGCTCTGGCGCTCTGAAACAAAAAACATGATAAACAGTCATAATGATAAAACCTTTTTTGACCGTGAAAGGCTGTGGTTTTCGGATCAATCTTGAGATAGGAATGAGTTAAAATATGATGGTTTCCAGTCGACTGCAATTTGGGCCATCCCTGAAACCGGTCATATCAGAACTAAAAAAATTCAAGTATTTAGCATTTTTGAACTGAGACACAAAAGTGTCTAAAATGTGTGCACTATCTATATATAGAACAAGCCTGTGATCTGAATGATCTGGTATAAATAAAGTGTTGTCGATTTCTTTACTTTAAAATAAAGAGGAGCATCATGTTTCCTTGAAAGAAAGGTAAGTCTATGCTTTGCAATGTAGAAAATACAGTTTCATAAACATTAAATGGTGCACAGCAGACACGTACTGCGGTGTCATTTATCAGCTGACTAATAATTATATGCAACCAATTTTTCTTGACAATAATGATGCATCCTTTTCATTTCTTGTCTCATACTGGTGATATTAAACGATCAAATCTTCTTCAAAAAAATATTTTAGGGACATGGTGACTTACTGGCTATTGTTTTTTGTCATCTTTTGTGCATTATAATGAAAGCTTTGTGAAACTGCACAGCGTTTTAAACTTTTTAAACAACTCAATCCGTCCGTATGTATGCCTATGATAGTCGATCGAACCAATCAGAGCAAGAATGGGGCGGGGCGACACATGCAGCCCCACAGCAGGTTTAATCCCGCTCCGATCTGCAGGCTGCAGACACGTCCTTCTCAATATTGACAGCACTGTCTGGACAAATAGATCCAACTTAATCCTTTGCTAAACTACAGTGTGGTTAGTCAATACTTGAATGAATTTTTTTTATGTGCATTTGGAAGGATTTAAGAGGGGAAAAATGGCCTCACTTTTGCTGGTTTTGACACAGGTGCAGCAAAATGGTCAGGGGTGGACTCGGGCTCCTCTTGGCGGCTTGGTTGAAGGTGTTGCATAAGGTCAGAATTCAGTTGCTTAAGCTCATCCATGTCGACCTAGGGAAGAATCGTTTTATTGATCTAGTTAAGCTTGACACCCTAGAGATCTAAATGTACAAGTGTAAATACCAAAAAAAAAAAACATTCTAATAACTGCTTTATTTAGTGGGAAAAAAAAGTCATAAATTGAGCACCAACCTCTTTTCCTTTAGTGATGCCCTTCTCAGCCCATTCCACATTCACTGTACATTTAGTGACATTTGCCGTTTTCACAGTGGCACTGTGTATTCTTCCTGCATTGACAAGAAACAGTGGCATGAACAAACAGCATTCTCTTGGTTGAACTTTGAGATTACTCATGACTGACACTGTAATTCACTTTTATTGCATCTCTGCTTTTCTTACACTAAATTATGGATGTCATTCAATAATATTTCCTTTATTACAAAAGAAGCTTAATCATATGGGGGGGAACACGAGTTAAGAAAAGTGTATATTTCAATATTCTATTTATTTGGTCATTTATCCTTTAAAAACGATCACTGCCAACTAATTTAACTTTAGGTTGTCGTATCAGGTGTGTGTTCCAGTCATAAACTAGCAACCCCATAAGAACAGGATCACAAGGAGAAATTACATGTTTTTGTTTTGGTTGTTTTTTTTAAATATGATTTTCTCTTCAAGTGGTTTTATTTTCATGCAGTGTTGAAACATCTCATTGCCAGCAACCACTAACGTTACTATGTGTTGTATTGGTACGAGTTAAGTTTAATTTGCGATAATCTCTTCAACTGACTTCATGATGTAGTTCGTGTTTGTAAAAGATTAGCAGCTAACGTTAGCAAACAAGCATCTTACCATCACTACGACTTATGTTGACAGCGAGCCCGATAAGAAGCTTCGACAACGCAGAATCCATTTCTGATTATAGTATGTTAGTTGCAGTGTATCGTTTTTTTGTTGTTGGTTTTTTTTTTCTATCTTACAATTGAGACTAACGTTAGTATATTTCTGCCACTTTACCCTTACGAGTAACAAACCAACATTAACCGCTCTGCATTCAAAAATCGTCAGCGGAAGTTATCGGATTATTTAAGTAGGTGGGGCTTCGTTTGAACCAATCAGAGCACTGTAAAAAATGACTGGCATTTCAATACACAAATAGGATCTTACAGCCGTCTTTCGTCACACGCTCGGGTACCACATTGCCAGAGATGGCTCTGCGAATGTGATTGGAATTATTTTGTATTTGATGTATTAGAATATTACTGTATGAATGAAAAGAAGAGCAATGGCTCTGCTCATTGCGAATGTTGTTTTTTTTAAAAAACGCCAAACTAACAGCTAATTTAACTTACTGTAAACTCATGAAAATTAGACTTTTAAAGCCAGTGTCATCGAGGGATAAATATGGCAAGTAAGTAATAAAAATCATGTAAGGAAACTAACAAAAGAAAAGTTAGAAAAGTTTCCTCACTTAGAAAGACATGATGGGATACAAAATAACAAAGCATTTTCACTGCAGCCGAGTGACAATCTATTTTTATTTCATTTATTTTTATTATCTGGTGTAGTATTCAGTACAGTAATAATACAAAAAAGAAACAATTTAAATGTTGTTTTGCGTTGTTCCTCTGTGGTTAATGATTATTTTTGCTACCAATAAAATACAACACAAAGCATATAATATTGCAACTGTTATGAAATATTTGTAATAAAATTAAAGAATAATTATTATTATCATTATTTTACAAGCTATATATAAAGCTATGTATAAATGACCTGAAAAAAAAGTACAATAAATCACACAGTACAATAAAATAAATAAATAATACAAGCGCATATCCAACTGCAATTGTAAGTGAAACATTTGTTCTTAAGAGTTTAGACGTTATTTAAAATTGTAAATTATTGTTAAATAATTTAAATATTGTGGCTTTACTATTTACAGGTGACAGGTGTGAATGGATTTTGTTGATGAGTCTTCCATTGTGAGTATTTTCACCATCACATTGAAGTCGGCTTAATGATTTTTTTGGCATCTATTCTTGATTCCTTTACATAATAGTTATTCTCTGTTTGTGGCTAGCAATAGATTTGTAAAAACATTCTGGCTGTTAGAGTTCATAAATGATTTTGCAGCTCACAAAGAAGTAGGACTCAAAAGAGCATGAACAAACACAATCTTTGCCAAGAAAGGTTTACGAGGGACACATTAATCATATATATGTCAAAAGAAAATGTTACAAATTATCAAACACTCTTCTGCCATTATGCAATACAATTTTTCATATTGTGGTATAGGCCTTTTCAAATCGTGACCCTCTGTAAAGCCATGGCTTTAGATAAAAGAGGTCCTTAAGAAAATGAAAAACAGTTATTTCTGCGCTGCCTGCTTTGTTGTGCTTGATAAATTTTCCATTACTTTTTAATGTACTTACAGTATGTGTTTAACCAACATATGTGTTTACATTTTTAAACAGCACATAGATCCGGAACAGAATATGCAAATGCAAAATTGAGAAAAGTCAATATGTATTTTAAGTTTGCTTAATTAACTAAAAAATATTGAGAGGTCACCTAATAGGAAAGAAATTTGTGCCTTCAACTGTTAACACAAGACCAATTAACAGACATCTATGTAATATACAGAATAACATTCAGATAAAATTAATTTTTTTAAAGTTTAATTTTCTAAAAAATAGGTAAAGTAAGTAAAGTTAAAAAATGCAAATATGGTTGTTTTTTCTACATAAGTATATCATGTAAATTATGTACATATCATATTAATTGAATATATATATATCAAAATAAAATGAAACTATTGTTTTCTTACAAATCAGTGCAATTAAAAAGTCACAAAATAAGAAATAAAGTACAAGTCTCTCTTTACCAATATGTGTAGATTTCAATAGGTGTTCATTTACAGGTAAATAGCTATCCATTCACAGCACAGCTATTGCACACATAGCCTATATATTTTAACTTATTACCAATAAAATCCACTAGAGGGACTGCTGACCTAAATAGAGCCAAATTTATCCCATAAAAAACGTGACCGGTAAACCACCTTCTGTCATGGCGGTATACCTTTCCTGAAAATTCCCGGACTGGGAGGAAAAAAGAGTGTTATAAGCAGGCACAAAAGAATATGGATCTGTACCTCTTGGATTTGCATATTGTATTTAGGGTGTATTCACGACCCATCCCTGATGAGATCATGGCAAACACTCAAAATGACTTATCCTCCCATATTCCTGTGCTCACTGTTTCAAGCTTGCTCGTGTTAAGCATTATGTGGCAGGGATAAAAGCCTGGCTGTGTCCTTTCATATTATCCCAGGCCACAGAGGAAATCGGGTTGTTTCATATCAAGACTTCATCATATGAGTCTATTTTTTATCTAGTATAATAGTGAAATGACTGCACTTATCCTGGCACACGCCCTCTGCTTAGCTGTTCACTTCCATAGTAAGTCTGTCCTTTCATGTAGACAATCAGTCATTTCCTTAAATTATAAGTTTGTTCCGACATCATATATTCAGTTCCCTTTATTCAGTCTCTTATATTTCCTTGCGCATTCAGTCTGCTGTGAGTCTTGAGGTAAGCTGTTCCTCTCTTCTGTTCCACACCAGTGTTCCCAGAATCTCTATGTTTGAATTTAGCATTTTAAAGAAAATAAAAGGCTGTTATTAGTTTTGTGTATGTTTTGGGAAATCTCAAAATATATCAACTAACATCACAAAAAAGCTGCACCCACCTGCTCAAAACAAGCATTGTGCTAAATTGTAGTTTTTACGCCTATGCACAAAAGCTGCAAGCATTTTAATTCCTTGGATAATTTGAAGCTGGATAATTTGATCCTGCTGTTTTGAATAGTATCCTGAGGGAGCTGTCATCACATTGCACATTTAGTATTTCCAAAAAAGAAGGCAATGTTGTAGTAAAAACAAACACAAGGGGGATTTTAATGTTTGTTTACTGTACCAGACAAAGGAAGTCTTTAAAATTCAAATCAATGAAGAATCAAAATCGTGCAGGAATCTGGCCTCAACATTGTGTAAGGGATCTGAATTTTACAATTGCCACCCAGATATGTTTAATCCCAGGGGATGTGTAGCTGCATAAATATCAAGGTTACCGCTTCGAAGAAAAATACTCTTTTTTTTGTTTGTGTTGTCAAGCTACTGAAATATAACAGGGGGTTACAATATTAGAAGAGCAGTTTATTTTAGACTGCAGATGTACTGACTCCTCAACACAGAATGTGGCTCTTACATCATACAGCAGATATTTTTGACTGATAGCTTCTGTATTCTGCGCCATCATGCTTCTAGACTGAAGGGTGGTTCCCAACGGATAAAGCTCAATAGCTCATTTTGGACTGTGTGTTTCAGACATGATTTGTTTAGAAGGAATTTCCAGATCGGCAGCACAGTTTCATGGATATGCGATCAAAAATCATTTGCAGTAGATCAAAAAAGTGAAACTTAAAGTCTGACGTATGTTTATTTTTTTTATAATTAAAAATCTCATTCAATTCTTGACGCTTATACTTAGCTTAATTAGTTGTATGTGTAAAGAAACTAAAAGGAATATATCAATGCTGAAAGAAATACTTTAGCTTTAGTACAAGGACTTTTTACTTTCTCTTGTTGTTAAAAAAAGCAAACATCAGGGTTACTGTGTGGGTTTTGTAATTGAAGTTAATAGGGTCAGTCCATAAAGGTTAAAATGCTTATTATTTAAATAGTGTAGCCATGTGAGTTACATCACGTGATCTGAGTTTGAAACAAAAAGTTATGTCCAATTTTACCACAGCTGCCATAACAATAAGCCCATAAAAAGCTGTAAAAATAATGGTTTTATAAACACGTTAGTGGAATAATGTGTACAAATGAATGTGGTTATAAGCTTTTCATTTCTGGTTTTACATCCTCCAGAAATAGTCACATGTAACTTTAAGTTTAGTTTTTGGTGGTTATCAATGCAATGCTACAAAAGCTTTCAATTGAGCTTATCTTCAAGTTAATTTTGCGCTCTACAAAATATCCTCGGTATGTAAGAAATCCTTTAAATAGCAGTTCACATTTCATAATTGCTCTATATATGTGCAACTAGAAGTGCATTTATGCGACAAAACAAATATGAACATTTAGAGAAGCATGTACTTTGAAGACATTTCCAAAACATTGTGAAAACTAGCTCGTGCCACAGAAGAGCCATTTGCTCATGTAGATGAGAAACAGATGAACATTTTTCGACATTTGCAAGTAGAGGCAGCGACTGCAATAAAGATACCAAAGATAGAACAGACATTTGGAGACCGGGGTGAGGGCCTTGATAAAATAGCACGAATGTAGCAGAACTATCGTGGAATCAGCGAATGAGTTTGAGATATGTTTTATTGCTGTTGCCAACATGAATCGTTCTTAGATTTTCCATTTGTGGGGTGGGTGGTTACATGACCATATGCTGCTCATATTACATCGGGACGGTGGCACAGGATAAGGAGTGGTGGGCCCCTGTGGGGATTGCATGTGAACATTGATGAAAAGAGAACATACGCTCATGAAAACTAAATAAACCAATACATAAATTACTAACACAGACTGATGGATCTCCATAATCAGCAAAGCAAACGCCTTTGAAGTCATTTCAGTGCTTATAGTGGCTGTTTCTCACAGTCTTACCATAAATAAAAAGGGGAACATTTATTTGCCTTCCCTCCTTCCTTCATTAAGAGATGTCTGGCTCCAAAAGTCAGTGTCAGTGGAGTGTGTGTGTTTTTTTTATGCTTTTTCATTAGAGAGTATAATATCAACATTACAATTAGAGTGGAAAGTTGAATTGAAATGTTAGTATAAATGTCGTAGTCTTTGGTTTGGCTTCCTTTTGTTTTAATGGCAGCATGAAATGAGTAAAACGTGAATGATGATCATGTTTTTCAGCATAAGAATGATTTAAAGAGCATCTTGTGCTTTAATGGAAGGAAGTCTGACCTGTTTTACAAAGGAGTTTGATTAGTGACCTAAAAGTAATGGGAAAAAGAATTTAACATCATGTTTATTTCCTAAATACATTTCTCAGCCCTCGCTGTATATATAAACTGTCTTTAAATGTATATCTTCTACTGTGTTCGCAGGATGGCTGTACATTTTCACGATTCATAAATCAGAGGAAAATAACAGGCAAGCTCTGAGCTTGGAAAAAGTTCATCTTTGAGCTCGAAAGAAACAGCATCTTGTTATTTGAGGTTCCACCTCTGCGATTGCCCATCCGCCGCGCTCGCCTATTTTGAGATGACAATGAGGTAACCGAAAACGTAGACGTACCGCCTGATTACAAGGCAACATTTGAGCCGTCCCACCCTCCTTCACCACAGAATGCGTGCATGCCGGATAATTACCCTCCCCTCTCACACACAATAACATCACATACACTCACACGCTGTGCGCCGATACAAACACACTGAGCTTGGGATGTGCATGGTTTTCATTAAAGTGACTATGATTCCTGTTGCTTATTCAGAAGTCTCATTCAAAAGCAAAGCATAGCTCTTTTTAAGAAAACTGTTGGAGGATGGAGGAACTAGATGGAGGTGGTAGCAGTAGTTCATTTCTTCTTTACAAGCTTAAATAATTGTAAAATATGAATATTTCAGTAAAATATACTTTTAAAGTACAGTTACTTTATCCCAATTAGTCAATTATAGGCTGTTAATGTCTGTATTTGAAAGACTTAATTCCATTAAATACTTCACAAAAACATCTCTATCTATCTGTCTGTCTACATTGTCTAGTCTAAGTCATCATGTTTATTTAACTTGTAATGTATAGCTGTAATGTGAAGTCATTTGTTTTACAAAATGGCACATTGGTGTAAGCTTAGCAGGAGGCCTGGAGTCTTTTGTGGTGTACTTGGTAGTTATCCATCTGAGGTTTGTCAAATCAAACATTGTTCATGAGATGACATTGCCGTCTCCTCCACCCACTCATCAGTCTGAGTTCAGTGAAAATCACTGGGGCTTGAGCCAGAGCTGCTCATGAACATAGACATACACAGAGAGGAACTCTCCTTAACTGCTGGACTGAAACGAGTGATGTAATGCATCTTATTCTCATCTTAGTCCCTTTCTGCAATCGTGAAAGAGCACAATTGTTCAGAGATTTTGGGAACCACACTGACAGATGAAACAGAAGTTCTGTCACAGTTTTGTTTGATAAATAAAAATAAAACACCGTGAAGACGAT
The DNA here is from genome assembly GCA_032361065.1 of Enteromius trimaculatus. Lineage (NCBI taxonomy): Eukaryota > Metazoa > Chordata > Actinopteri > Cypriniformes > Cyprinidae > Enteromius > Enteromius trimaculatus. The sequence continues at coordinate 12,156,705 of JAUMHP010000041.1, read as the reverse complement.
TGGTGGGTGGCAAAGAGGAAAAGTTGGCAAAAAAGAAGTTCAAGCTGGTCATTTGATTAATGTAATTAAATCATTTTGCCTAAAGTATGCCTACTTTATGCTCGAGTTACCTAAATGCAAGTTGCATTCATAGTTGCATATTGTTGGTTGTGTGACTCAATATGGAAGAGATCATAGATGTAGTCATTGCGTGTTTGAGGGATTTTTGCTATTATTATTTTTTGAGGTACTCATTCTTTGGATTAAGTTTCATTACTTCAGCAGATATTATGGTTTCCTGTACTTAAAGCTAAAGTGCGTCATTTTTGCACAAACAACTGCAGTAATAATCAGTAGTTTCTGCATCAAGCTGAGTTGTGTTTCAAACTGTAAAAAAATGCTTACATTCTGTCTTTATACAATAAAAATAATAAAAATAATATTTGTAATATTCTTTTTTTATTCATAATATTAATAGAAATCAGGTAGAGTGATTTAAGCAGTCCTAGGTCAACGTTTTTTTGTGACAGTGACGACTAAAAACTATTATAAAATTCAACATCAGTTGCATTGTCTTCTCATTGAACAGGACGTAGTGTTTGTTTTAGGCCTCCTTTCTTAACTGTGTGCAGTCCACTCATTATTCAACTGGAAAAAAATTGAAAGAACATTGAACTGAACAGAAAAGAAGTCTCTGGGTTGTGCAATGATCCAAAAGTTAATTTAATAGTGGCCATAGTTCAAATAGTTAAGCTCCAAAAAAGTAGTTTTCATAAATACAACATGCATCATGACTTCTTGTTCTTCTCTCTATCTACTTTTTTGTGCCGTGAGGCAGTAGAAGACTTAGATGTTTGGCCAAGTCTGAGTGGGCTGGAGTACTCCAAATATATTACATATACCACCCACCACCAAAACCACCTGAAGAAAACACAGCATGAAAACACTATTTAATGGATCGTTCATAATGACTTACAAAAGATCACAAAATTCTAGACGCTCATAAAATTGTTCTGCGGCAGAGATTTTTTCTGGATAACTTTAAATGATTTGACACAATAGCATTGTTGTTCAGCATTTTTGGTCCAGTTTGATATACCTGATATAAAAGTAGCAGTTGAGTGGCATGGGATTTTAAGTTGTTCTTAAAAGCATCTGAAATATGAAGGGAAAGTAAATTAATTCTTGTTAGCTTCTAGGTTATACTGACCCTACATAATGTTAATCATTTTTTGAATCCAGCATACATGTGTTTTGGTCCTTCATTTTAAGTTTCTTAAACTGTATTAGATTGCACTGAGTCATGCTGTTTTTCATTTTTTTTTCTTCATTTCGTGTACATAACATGTAAATTTTTTGATTAAAATGAGTGGGGTTTTTTTTTGCAGTTGCATTCTCTGGAAGTTTTTGATTTACCAGCAAACTAAGCGAGACACCATATGTTTTCGTTTTACTTCTTGTTGAAACTGTAGGGTTAATCATTTATGAGTTCACCTCAAAATTTAAACTGACATTATTTATTCACCCTCATGTCATTCCATACCATTTTTTTTCTCTTTGGAAAACAAAAGCTTGTATTCACATTCCTGAAAGTTGTTATTCACTGATAAGTGTACCTTACACTGAGCTGTTAACCAAAGAGCCTGATTAGTGAGTCAGTGAGTTGAACTTGTTCTTTTGGTGGAACCAATTGATCTGATTCATGCAGTATATCGGGCTGATTTATTCACAATGACTCATCTTTTCACACAGCAGTCCTTATGGTAACAACTCACCGAAGGTTGTCTACCAAATCTGGATCTGTTCTTCACAAATTTTCATTTTGTGTGAAATATTTGTTTTATGTTCTTGACATTGCTAAAGATATTGGACTGAGCCGATTTTTAACCCTACATATATATAATACTAGAACAAGTATGCTTTAAATTAAAAAAAAAAAAAAATATATATATATATATATATAATATAAAAAATTGCTCATTCAAAATCACTGTTCACAAATTTATATCCAAAGATCAGTGATGATGATAATAATAATAAATGTTTCTTGAGCTCCAAATCAGCATATTAGAATTATTGTTGAAGGATCATGTAAGGACACTGAAGACAATCATGCTGAATATTCAGAATTGCCATAACAGGACTAAATAGCATTTTAAGATATATTAATTTCTACTAAATTGAAATAACATTTAACATTGTAAGTATTTCGCTTCATTTTGTAATTTAAAAAAAGCCTCTGTTCATTTTTTTTAATGATATGGCCAATGTGTATTGTTGGATTGCTTGTTAACAGGTCTCAGCTGGCGTATAATCATGTTGCCTCATTTTATCCTAAAGAAAAACTACCCAGATTTATTTTTTGATCTCATTTAGTCCACACTATGAGGATTACAGCATGTCATTGTTATTAAATTATACAGGGCCTCTGGTTTTTGCCTTCTACATTATTCAGCAGGACCATGTTAGAAGCCAGATAATCTGATGGCTAATAGAACATCAACTGTTTCCCTTTCATAAAACTAGAAGCCAAACATTTTTTGTAGTACAGCTTAATGACAGACAACTTTTAGAGATTTAGTTTTAAGACTTGTCTTGTTAGTATGTTTTGCTAATGAAACAACCTTTTTCGTTTTCATTAAGGAGAATAGCATCCCTGTGTGCTCGATGTAGCATAACAAGAAAAGCTTCGCAGTGTGAATACACACTTTCTACCTTCCCCCAGATCTGTCTTTCGAGTCTGCACTATATCTGAATCCAATTTCATCCGGTTACACGGTGCACAGTCTACCGCAAACCCTCGACAGACGGTTAATTGACTTCAGGCTGGTGAGATGCTTAGAGCAGGGAAAAAGCAACCAATAGATTTACATTTCAGAGTTCAGCTACGGATAGTTGTGACAGCCTTTTACTTCTTCCTGACACAAAGTTTGGCCTAAGTTCACAAACTATATATCTCTAACAAAGAGGCATCTGTCGCTGCTCCCTCTCTGAGCGTGAGAGGATGAAGAGAAGATGATCTCGTCACACGCGAGCCGCTGAAACACTTATTATGTAACTGTGGAGGGTCCACAGCTGCACTGAATCTGTGTGCTCTGTAAACCTAAATGTCTCTCTTCAAGTCTCATCAATCGATCTGTTATGAAACTTTGGAAATGGGGCCTTTCTGCAATGCCAAAGTCTGGTGTTTTTCTCATTTAACACCTTCTGCATTAATTCATGCAATAAATAAACGGAAGCGAAGCGGCAGTTCAAGATGTCACTTTATTATTTCTGTTATTTTCCATCTTCCAGTTCATGATACTCACTCCCTTGTGGAATTGAAACATGATGGAGTTTTTGAGCAGAGTAAGATTGACATATTAGTAGTCAATTAGCTGAATTATTACGTTTGGCCTGGCACAGTTGATCCAGTTGGAAATGTATCTGGAAAACCTCTGCTCCTATTATTTGTTTAAAGCTCAAATTACAGGAGCAGCTTTCCTCCATAGTCTTTAGATCTTGCCAGACAACGAAAATCTTTCTTAGGAGTATGATCTGTACAGATGACTGCATTTTCGGTAAGCCGCAGAGTCTTCGAAAGCGTTCTTGGTCTTAAGGGGCTTAACTCCGGTTCCTGCTGAACTGAGCCAGTGCTAAATACATCAACTGTTATCAGCTCAGTAGGCACAGGAGGTTGAACCCAGTGCTGTCTCTCACACTGGCCTCTGCCAGTTACAAGGGTCTCTACAAAGCTTCATGTTTTTTTTTTTCAGATCGATTGTTATGTCCGTATCATGATCAGAGCTGGAGAGCAGATTTATTTAGGATATAAAATATAGAAAGTATTGCATCAGAGTCAAGTGTTGGCTCAATACATAATTTAAAAAAGATGTGCTTGGGCATAAAACTAGTCCGTATGTAAATGTTAAGTATATTTAGAAATTCTGCAGATCTGCTGCTGTTTGATCACAATTTTTCATTTCATAAATTCAGAAATCATTTCATTTATTAAAAATACTTAAACACACACACACATGTGAAATATCAATCTAGTGAACAGTGGTTTCCAAAAGTCTGAGCATTGTTAAAATGCTTTTATTTCTTAAGAATCTTGTTTATTATTGATATTATTGAATTATAGTTGATCAAATTCAGCTGGTTTGAAAAAAAAAAATATATATATATATATATATATATATACACATCTTACAAAATTCATAGTTGAATTTGTAAGTTTATTTATACTAATGTTAATCTTTTTAATTATTTCTATTGTTTATTATTAAAAGTTATTTCTGAAAAACATCAGCCAAGGTTTTCTTTATTAGGGCTATACTTTTTTTCAATCCTAGATTTCAGTGTTGCCTCAGACTTTTGGGGTTTGTTTATACACTTGAAAAAAATCTTTGAAAATAGGGTGCAATGTACTGTTTCTAAAATAAATGAATGAAATGCTTCAATACAGATTTTTTCTTTACTTGTGTGTTACCTATATTTTGAATTTTGCACTTCATTGCACTGGGTTAGGGTTAACAGAAATATTCATCACAAAAATTACCAGTCCATTTTTTACAGCTTGTATTATACATTGACTGGCAGAAACATAAAGGGGCTTCAGGGAAGTTCAGCGCTGTCTTTGCTCCATTCATGTATGTTGAATAGTGCTCTGGCTTATCGCCAACTTGACCAGACCACCCTGTCTGACCGGGCGGGTGGGACGGAGGATTACACTGTGACTTCTTTCCCTGTCGGGTCATTTCCCATAGTTCCTCTGGATCAGGTTTGTGTCCTTTTTCCGGTTTGCTATAGCATGGCCAGCCGTCATGTTTGTGTTCTCACCTCTTGGCTGATTTTGAGCGTGGGCCTCAGAGGAGCGGAACTTAGCCACTGTGAACATAGGATATCCGAGATCTGTTCACAGAGTGAGCTAAGTCCTGCACCTCACGAAACTTCATCAGACATAAAATCCAGATGTTCACCAACTTTTAAAAAAGAATAAATAAACAAATAAAAATGATTTAATACGTGCTGACATGTTTTGTATTTTCAGAATACAAAGATATATTGGTGTTTCTAAAGCTTGCCGCATTTTACAGTATATCCATGTGGTTGATTTTTTTTATTTTTACTTGTTTTATATAGAGAACTTTAGAACTGTCTTGGAGTTTTTTTGTCCTTCTTTCTTTAGTTATTTTTGCTACTTTTTAAATGTTATATATAGATTTTATGTTCTAGACTAACAAAATTTTAAAAAGTATTTTTTGCCCAACTGTGCTATTGAACGTTTAAATAAATGTGTCTGAAAAATTGTATGTTAAAATAAAAACAAAATATAATTTGTGTTGATGAAAATGGCTCTATAAAATATTTGTGACAAAAAAAAGAGAGGAAAAACTCAAAATAACAAAATAACATTTTTCAATACGGTATTTAAATACAATAAAAAAATATGATGAAGGAATGATTATTGAGAGTGTAAAAGGTATGTAGTTTTCAAAAGCAACCATAGTCAAAAGTGCCCATAGATAAAGAAACACCAAAATGTTATTTTTAAAATAAATAAATAATATAATGAAACTAAATGTTAAAAAAAGCCAAATCAATTTGGGCTCATCACTTAAAGAAGCTGTAAACTGTTCCATTCAAAAGACTTTGTGTTTTCCTTTAAATCATTTTTTTTTTTTTAATTTCAGATAAATGCACGTATTTCAAAAAACAAAAAACAAAAAAAACCTACATCCTCTACTTAATGAATCCATTATTACATTTTCCCTTACACATCCAGTTATTTAACAAAATGGTGTGGCACCACCCATTTCAAGACGGCCTCAGCTGCTGAAGCCACAGCTTTTTATATTAACATTACAGCGGGCCACGTATGTGTGTATGGCACGATACCCTAGTATCACATTTCCAGTTTCCCAAAACCACAGTCATAAGACCAGAGTCAGTGTTTATGTAAAGAACAAAAAGCAGCAAACAAAACATATGTCGAGCCTACAGATATGAACTTTCTATTTCAGTACACTTCAGTCCTCAGCTATGGTTCATTCCAAGGGTAAATTATTCAGTCCTTGGGCCGTGGCGGGAAAAAAAAGGTTTGGTCCGTTTCAGATTTGACGGCTTCATCCATCAGGGTGTAAGCAGGGTCGACTCAACTGAGACTTTCCTGGAGTAAACAGTTCACAGCTGGTTGGAAATCCCTGGCAATGTGATTTTATGATACAATCCCAAATCACTCTGCCAGGAATCCCTCCAGCTGGCCCATTGATGAGATGACCAGGAGAAAGCGAGGAAGAAAACCAGCAGCTAACGTAATAGGCTGCCAGTAAGCACTGGTGACACACGCCGCTCCTCACCGCTGTGGTATCGCACGGCTCTTGTTTCACACTCCGCTCACGGGGATAATTTGCCCACACTCTTGAGAAAACAGACTTTGAATAGAGCCATAGTGTCCTCTGTTTACACGACCCTGGGTCTTCTGTGAGTGTGTGTGTGTGTGTGTGTGTGTGTGCGCACCTGGCCATTAGATCCTGTTGACAAGATTTGTCCTCTCGCTAGCAAATTGTTACCATCTTTAGCCAAGTATGATCCACACATCGAAGGGTTTACCCTGTTAAATGGTGCTCATCATGTGGAATGAGTGTATCATATCAAGTGACTGACATAATGAGAAACACAGAAAATTGTCAGGGTCAGTGCAACGGCTACATAATAGACTTCATTTTTCCGCATGAATCATCGAGCTGTTGTTTTGTGCGGTGGCTCACGACATGGGGCCGTGATTGCGATCGGCCTCTGCTCCTCCTCTCATGTCCGTGGAGATGTTGCGATTTTTCATTAGAGGCCACATTAAAAGCCAGAAGCTTGTTGTCTGAGCTAAATGCAAATGGATGTTTTTCTAAAGAGCTGTTTTCTCGTAGTGATTAGCTCGAACCTTTATTACTGGGTTGTGGGTTTCTATTATGAGGGTGCGTGTCATATTGCTGACTGCGTGTGAAATTCACTGGGTGGCTTAAATTGAAAGAGGACATGTTGCTCTGTCCCTAGACAATTGCCTTTAAATATTTCTTTAAATGGACATGTCTGTGAATCTCTGCTTTGTGAGCATGACGTTTTCATGTGATGGTAAACTCACCCATGTCTGCTTGTTTGCGATTATCTCCAGACAGGCATTATGGAAAGGCTCTGAAAGAGGAAGAGAGACTTTTTGTTCAGTTTGAAAGCTGAATGTCTTTCATTATCTCTGAATGATACATTATGAAGCAGGCTGTGAAAAACGTCTCTTGTACTACATGCAAGGAACTATTAACGAAAGTTTTTTTTTTTTTTTATAGAATAACTTAGTGCTTTTTATCAGAATATTAAAGTTGAATCAGCTATATTATGTTTATTTTTTGAGTTTATTTAAAAAACGCATTTCTGACACCAAAAAAAATTGTTACAGCAGATAAGCATGACAAAAATTAAATGTTCAACTATCAACTGTTTATGCTTTAAGTGTCATATATGAAGTGCAGAATTAATAGGATATTTGAGACACCTTCAGAATATATTTCAAGTTTTATTTGTTTAATAACGGGTTTTTTTTTTAGTTTTCTGCAAAGATCACATGTTAAACTTTCTGTTTTACAGTCGATAGTGTCAATTAGTTAAACACTTTCGTGCAAAACTTGAATTCTTAAAATTTCCTTAAAAAAACGTGAAATCTGTCAAAGATTTATATATGACCATTTATATAAGCATGTTATTTTTAATAAAGCATGCTGAATTGATAACTCTACTTATTTATGGCCAAAAATATTAAATAAAGAAATGTGTGTTTTATTTTAAATTAGTATTTTATGTAACATAAAAATTTACATGCAAACATTTACACTTTTGTGCTTGTTTGCCATGTTATTTTTATTCTTTGCTAAAAAAAAAGAATTTTGCTAAATTTTTTCTACATGAATTCTTCCTCTTTAGTGATCCATTCCTTTGATGAAACACTTAGTGTCGTTAGATGACATCCACAGGTCTTGTAATTGTCTTATTTGTCAATCAAGTGCAAGCTATTAGTCAGACTAAGTTTAGTTAAGGCTTGTTCATTCAGAAAGCTCAATGGTTTCATGTGGGGACACTGTATTTTCCATTTCTCCCTGACAGCTTAATATGTGTTACTTAGTTCAGTTCCATGAAGAAAGCTCACTGAAACCAAATAATTGTCACATCACTTGTAAAACGACTAAAGCACCTTTCAAAAGCCTCATCAGTTTGAGACAATTAGGGACTTGTTCGACTCAAGCCTTAAAGAGTAAATGCTATTACTTGAAAGCATGTGAATAAAACTCTGTCAAGCAATAAACCGTAAATATTTAAAAATGATAAATGTATGTAAAAGCGTTTCCCTTGATCAAGACCAATTTAATATAAAGGCAGTGAAAGTGGACTTGTCTGATACAATGACTCATAACATATTGTAGTTTCATCAATAGCCATGTGAACTAAAAGTCACATTGCAGAGAGTTTGGAAAAATCACGAAATCTTTGGCATGCTTTTTGCTCTTTCAATTTGTTGTTCTCTTATTGCAAGACTAATGCACATATAAGTGTCCAACAAAAAAAACAAAAAAACATTATTTTGCTATCTTTTTCCCGTCACCCATCAAGAGCATGAATTAAGATATCAATTTCCAACAATGTTGTTGAAAAAACATGCTTTTGGCTTTTAGTGACAGGTTTGCTCGCTGTCATGATGTCTATCTTCTACTCGCCTTGAGCTGCTGCAGCATGCCTCTAAAATTACGGCAATTGAGACCAGCTCTTGCACCTTGTATTTTATTTTCTGCCTGCATCTAGTATTTGACACTCTGTTATGCCCCTGGCAGACAATCACAGGACTTGTGCGGCATGTCTGAAATAACGCCAGCGCCCCTCTCCCCATGATTACACATGATTTTCACAGTCTCAGCTGTTATGGCTAGACGGCCTCAGGGGTAGCCCAGGACACACGTGATTGGTTTGGCTGCTCTGACGCCATCGCCTTGTCCTGGCAGGGAGGAAACACTTATGTGGACAAAGGGAGGCATTGCATGCTGGGAAGTGGGTGGGCGGGCTTCCCAAGCTGATGCTGCAGATAAAGTTGACTGAATGCCCGGTGCGTATGGAAAAGGCCCTTTGGCAGGGGGCTGGGGTTTAGAGAAGGGAACCATGATGCAGATCAGAGACCGAGAAACCAAAGGCAAAGGTGCTGGACTCGTGATAACAACAGCCTACTGCATGATAATCAATAAGCACACAAGCGCACACATAGTCAGCTAGCAAAAAAAAGCCTTTAGTAAGAGATTAAATGTCCCCTGAAGCTTTGGACGTCAAATCTGTTATTGAATTCTTTGGTAAATGTGGCTCTAGGTTCAGTTGATGAACACATTCTGGAAATAATCAGGGATATCAGTGATTACACATCCAAAATGAGATTTGCCGGTTTCTAGAGGGTCACCTCCCATCCAGGATTTTGTTACCACAGAGATCGCACATTGCAATTACTTTAAGTGTACTTGAAGTACTTGTTTGTGACTTCAAGCAAAGTATAACTGATCTGCGGTATCATTAATCATCATTTTAATACGAAACAGAAAAGGTCAGGGATTTAATTTACTGTCTATAAGCCCATGTGATGATTTTTTTTTCAAAATATTTAAGTAATAATATTATTACGCTTGATTGAATTACTGAGAACAATATTCTTCTTTCAATTCTTTTTAATGTTAGTGCAAATCCTGAATACTTTACATTAAATCAAAAGGTCAAAGTTGTGATTTACAATATAAAAAAAAAAACCTTTTGGTATTTGGTTAATAAAAATCATTAATGAGAACAATATTCCTCCAAATCTTTTATACAGTCGTAAATCTTTAACATACATATCCAATTTATTTCCTGTTTAACCACATTGAATCAAAAGGTCAATGTTTTGATTTATAATAAATAAAACCACATGTTATTTTTATTTCTCAGTATTTTAATACACTTTTTATGTAAAAGAAAAAATTACATCACGCATCAATTAGTTTTTTGGTAATTGTAAATCTTGAAAAATGCAATTATCCAGTTTATTTAATCGTATTGAATCAAAAGGTAATCCTAGTAACATGGAATAACAAACTCAGAGGAATTTATCACAGTCTGTCACGGATGGTTTACATTTTCCTCAAGAGGGACCACATCAAAAAAAATAATCACACCGAGGTTGAACCACATTTGCCAAAGTACTTTCAAAGACACTCATCATTAACTAAATATCTAACAGGCCCTCAGTTGAAGGAGCTGTCTGGAGGCATAATAACTTTGACAATTATTTACTACACAGCAGAGAGTGTATGCTGCATAACTTCAAAAACCGCTCTCTGAGGACACAAGAGGATGAGCTTAATCAGACTCAGACTAAATGAAAGCTTGGTTGCATAAGCTCAGTACAACCCTTAAATAAATGTACAATGTCATATGAAAGGACAGCAAAACACTGAAGGTTTCAATAGCCTGGCTCAACACAAGAGACCGTGAGATTCTGCTTTGAGCCTAATATGGCTCTGATATATGTACAGAATATTCTAGAATACGGTGTCCCAGTCTTCTCAAAAGAACACTGGGATACACATTATTAAAATAACAGATAATCGCTGATTTTGGCTAATTTATCAAAGTTACTCTTGCCAGCCGCATTTGCTGATTAGCAGCTCTGAGACAAGTAGCTTCCCACGCATAAATGAAGGTAGGGAAAATTTGGGGACTTTATTGGACTTGGAAAAATGCAATAAAATCTCTCTCTCTGAATGCACCCATCTGTTGGACCTTAGAATACTTCCTGTAAACAAGTCGTAGAGAACAAAACCTCTCACACCAGGTCTTTGCTCATAATTACCCTTTCATCTTTATTTGCCTCTTTTCTTTTTAGCCCGCTGTCTGCCTGCTGTCTTCTGCTCTTACTCACATTATCACTGCGACACTTAACAGGGCACGCTGAAGATTTATTATGATGATGAGGTTTAATGGATTTATCTCGAATACTGTTATTATATTTGTCGAATTTTAAAATCGAAGCAATTAGCCACATCATATCTCGGAGTTATAAAATATGACTACTTAAGAATGTCCTTATTGCGATTGCTTCTTACTTGAACAATAACATCATTGTGATGCATTTTGTGTATGTAACGTCTGTGTTCCTTATGTATTTTTCTTTCTTACATTTTGCTACTAATTAACATTGTTACTTTCTTAGGCTGCCATTGTAGAGGAAATTAGTAATGAATCCTAACGTGATTTGTTCAGATATGGGCCGTTATGATGTAATTTCCCTTCCCCCTCCTCATAATTTGTTTGCGTGCATCATGTGCCATTTCCTTTCCCCCTGCTCTCGTCTAGTGGTCTTTCAGCTGCCAGGAAGGGACATTTTCATACAGCTACCCATTTACTGGTAGCAGCACCACACAGACAGTTTTGTGTAACTTGAATTCTTCCAGATTAACCCTGTTGCTTGTAATTTACCTCAGAGATATGTGGCTGCAGGATTACAGGGTTTACATCCTAATTTGATTTGACTTTCTGTTAGGTTTAATTATTCTAAAAATGAAGAATATGACACAGTTGTTGAAGTGCTTGACTTAAGCTATTTTGCTAGGCACGCTCAGATTGTTTAGTCACTCGGAAACAAGGGAGATCTCATTAGTACATAGCCTTTTTTTTAATTGTCGTGAGCATGGTATTAAAATTAATCTATGCTCTCACAGAAAGAACTCTTAATTTCTATTTTAATTTGAATAATTTGTAAGCTCACAAACTTTAGAAATGAGTTTACTGGAGTCATTACTTTTCCTTACATTCTTTTTTTTAAGTGTTATTTATAAAAGGCTTATTTATGTTTATACATTTGAGTAAATCATTTTATTAAATAGCTATATATTGAGAAATAGGAAATGGAACACGTTTGAATTGTAAAGACATTTAGTGAAATGTATTTCTAATGTAAAAAGATAACCTGAATGTATTTATTAAATTTGCATTCGACAAACTATTTGTTAAAAAGGAAAAAAATGTTACATGTACTTATTAGTATTATAACAATAAAATATGCATATATTCATGTAAGTTCCCCTTATCCAAACACCTTATCCTGACTATAACCATATATTAAGTACCTGCAGTTGATTATTGTTAGTCATTACTTAAATGCATAATTACACTGTAACAAGAGCGCCTTTAAATAAAGTGTGATTGTATAGGACTCATACAGTCTTTTTAAAATCTTAATCAACAAATGAACAGAAATATTTAATTAACTATTCTTTTATGATTAGACACTGTGTAGTATTTATGGATTTAGTCCTGGCTATACATTGAGGCTCATTGAGTGCAGCTAAAGGCCCGTCGCACAGAACCTCGGCCACACTGTTGTTCTAATCACGTCAATGATGTCAGGTGGAAAAGATGGCTTACTTCCTCTCTCTCTGCCATGACCCAATTGAGAGAGGCAAAGTAGCAAGACAAAGCACATGCTCAGGGTCTCTTAATCACGAAAGTGAAATTAAATTACATATGGATTTCATCCGCCGTCTTTATTTGACTGTAAATACAATCATATTTTTTAATCGGCTGTTGTTATGTATTCCTTTATTAATTGATTACTGTTATTAAATATATTTTTTAATAATATATAAATAATAAATAATAAATAATATTTTTTTTTAGGAAAAAAACATAAAAAAGCTGCTTTATGTTTTATTAAACCATGAAACCCCAACAAATTGTTAGAAGTATCAACAGAATCTGGCGGCTATTAAACCCAATATAAATGCAGTTTCCCATGCATTGGGAGTCTAAATGGAGACATATAAATGCATTGTTAACTATGAAGTGTTTTACTGCATATTAAATTTTTACTCTTATTTTATGTCTAAATCTTGTTTGATGTCTGTTTACAGTGAAAATTAATGCCGGAAATGTGGTTTCTAGCAATATATGAGGTTAAATACAGGTTCCAGCATTAAAATCTCATTCCAAGCTCGATAAACACAGGCCCATAAAATCTCCCGCCACATTATAATGAGAGTCAATTTCTGATATTTAAACAGCCATTTATGAGGGGGGAAAATGCCAAATTTACACTTATTCTCTTTGGAAATGAAAACATTTAAAAGAAGTAATGTAAATTTAAAAAAATTCAAACATTTTAAATAAACCTTGCACTTATTTTATATTTCTTCCACTTTTTATTGAAACTCGGTTCATAAATATACATTAGAGAACTCAATCAGCAATTTTCAAGTCCTACAATGAATGCCATGGTTTATGCTTTATCAAAAATACTGATCTGCTATTACAAAATTGCCGATCTTTAACACTGGATCATTCTTTCTTAATATTTCCTTTATTTTATTTGTATGTATCCCAAGAGTTCACGCTAAAAAACCGCAACAGGTGAATTATCGCAGAAACAGTACCGTATGCAGACAAAGGGGAAAAGCCGCAAGGTTCAAGCCCGTAGTATACAGTATAATCCAAAAGTTCAGGTCTAGCAAATCCAGAGGCAGCATAATAAGTTAATTTGGCAAAATATTAATGCAGCGGTTTTGTTGAAAGCTACCACATTGCTGCATCCCGAAATGAAAGAAAAAGAAACCCCCTTTTTTTTTTTCTTTTTTTTTTTACTCACAATTAAGTCCGGGTGACTCGCACTCTCCAAGTTGAAATAAACCAAGGCTGGCACTGTTGTGGCCATGACCGTGGTGATCCTCGCAGCCAAACGTTCACCAGGGCCATACAGAGCGTCCATACATGCGGAGACTGATCTCCACTGTTAAGAGTCCTGAGCAAAGCTCTGCTCTACACTCCTCCTCTAGTCAGACTCAGGAACTGAAACGGAGGCGTACACATCATTCAGAAGTTTGTCTTTGAAAACCACACCCATCCCAGAACAGCGAGAGGAGGGGAAAGGCTGCCTTTTCCTTAAATAACACCAGAGAGGGGAGGAAACTTATGCTTTCGGCCTCAAAGGAATCAGGCAGGAGGCTGTGTTTGGAAAACAAAGAGGAAACAGAAAGTAAGTGACATCTGAGGTCACGCAGGAGCTTTCTTTTTATGAGAGGAAGACACCTCTAAGATGAGACTGCGTTGGACGGTTTACTCGTTTGACTTAATCACAAATCACAACATGCCATTGGTTTTATTGTCATTTACATGCAAAAGTTCTCAAGCTATCAATCTTCCAGGCTTATGATCCTCTCTAATTATTCTGTTTTAAATCATACCTTGTTATCATCCAAAACGAGAGCACGGTTTCAGACACGCATGAGCAGTGCACTTTATGTTTGATGACCGAGTTGTGTTTACAGCATAACTGTTTGTGTTGCTAGGTAACTGGCTTCTACGTTATCATCCTAATTCAATCAGTCTCAATCACAGCCCACTTGCACTGAAACTAGATACCACGTATCCACATCCATCAATACTTGTTGTTTAGCTGTGTAAATGATGTCTCGAGTCATCTATAGCAGCGGTTCACAACTGAACCAAGATTTTTACATCGGACATCATGTGGCGACCCAACAATTTACCAAAATTAAATTTCAGAATTTTATACTCTTGGCAGTCATTTATTCACAGCATAAAACTCACTGTGGTTGGCACAAAACTGTCCCGTCGTTGCAAATTACCCCATGTTTTATGCATTCTGGCTTATGTTCTTTTACAGAGTTTTGTTCACGGTTCAAGGATGAGGATGTCACGCAACCTGTCCGTACCGACATGTGCCTAATTTGCCTATAGTTACAGATGAATTTGCAGGAAAACACAGTAGTTTGATTGGATACACAACAACATGGGAACTTTTTATCCTCTGCTAAAAGCCGAAAAGCTTATTTTATTATTTGCATCTGTCTTTGCTTTTCTTAAAACAGACCTGAGACTGCAGTGAACCTCCCATAATGTACGTTTTAAAATGCAAATCCTTTCAAGCGCATATCGACCATCAGTTGGCTATAGTGGAGGTTAAGCAAGTTAAATGTATAGGAGCCAAGTAACTTTTTGAAATGGACAAATTACAGAATTGACAGATAAAGATGGCTGTTCAATATAGTTTAGTTATTGTATTGGATCTGAACCTGATAGTTTTTATATATTCAGTCTGTTTTGAATATTTTGGCTGTTTGCAATAAGTTACTTATTTGCTATTTTTAGTATAGGGGTATGTAAAATATGGTTATGCAGAATGTGTGCTTTATACTAATAAATAACCAATATGTTAATAGCAAGCCTGCTGTTAAGGATATAGTTAATAGTGAGACTTGGTCCCTATACTAAAGTGTTACAATATGATTTCTTTCTTTTTGCTTTACGGTTCATTAAGGAAATCGTTTGCAAACCCAGAAATGGCATATTCTATTTTTGACTGACTGAGAATCTTTTGGACTAACTTTTTTCACAAGATGTCAAAGTTATCACAACTAGAATGTTGTAAATATTTGTATTTATTCATTGCAATCACTGTGTGGATTCTTGTTTAGTTACCATGGGCTTCTTGAGGCAGCCTTCAGAGACGTTCCTGCAGGTTATGGCTTTGACTAATCAGAGCACTATACTGTGGAAAGGAAATGACACAATTAACAGCCCCGTGAGGACCTGCTTACAAAAGAGAGGTCTAGAAACAAAGTATAAAAGTCTTATTTTGTCTGGCTGGTTGCCCGGACAGCAAGTGAAAACAAAGTTTGCTCACACACTCCCTATCGGGGAGTCAGACAGCCAGACAGCCAGACAGCCAGACCTTCATGAACACTTTCACCTGTAACTCCCTGAAAAGGAAACCTACAGTAGGGGGAAACTGTGCATGCGCACAAATGTGTGTGTGTGTGTGTGTGAGTGCATGCATGTATTAAGTTTGTGTATGTATGAGTCATACTGTATGGGAGACTCCACCCTGCGTAGGAGGGCAATTGAGCCTGTCACTTACTCTGTCCTGGGAAGAACTGCCCAGACAACAGCTCTCTTTGTTCAAATGTCAGTTAAACTTGGGTAATGATGAGATCTTTCCAGCTGTCCAATCCCAAAGCTATTTCGCTTGCTTTATACAAATTAACCAATGGCGTAAAAGTACAGCACACTAAGAAAATTTTAAGTGTATTCCATATTCTTCTTCTCCTTTACTGAAAAATTAGAATAACAGAAACTAATTTGTTAATTAAGATAGATTTTTTTTAATCAAGACATATTTTTAAACTGCTCTTTAAAACGCCACTTTAATTCTTACCTGTAGCTTCTCAATTTTAGCACATTTATAGCTTCCCTTGCAGTCACGCAGCCTTAAATTACACTTTTAAGAAACATAATTATTTTGGTTTGTTAATGTGTGTTTATGTGTGTCGCCTAATTTTGGAGTAGAAGGGAATCCAGGACATGGAAAGTTTCTGGGAGCACCATCCTGTCTGATTGGGATTATGAGCTAGGCAAAGTTTAGTAGAGCACTACTTCACTAACCAAATGTAAGCAAATGTGTGACATTGCCCATGTTAATTCCTTTGCACAAAAGGTCGGATGTTCTTGCTCACATTAAAGCTCCGAAATTTCTTGAGATCAAGAGATTTTTTGTTTTTAATTAAGTAAACATAAAAAATATTTTGATTTAAATGTATTGTATTTCTTTTTAATATTTCCATTATACAAACCCGTTTTTGCCCCAGACTAATGTTTTTTCTTTATTCTGAGTTTGCATGAAATCCTGACTTTTTACTTTGAATAATGAGTTTTTATAATTATAACTCTTTGTGAATTCTGGGTTTGCAGTTTTCAATTCTCACAGCTCTTTAGTAAGTCAAAACTTCAGAATTGTGATATTAACTTTTTAAGTGTTTTAATTTTTCATTCCGTGGTGGAGAAGACAAATCATTTGTAATATTTATATATTTTCTTTTGGAAAAACCCCAAATGAGTCATTTTCAACCCTACCACATTCAAAATGGTGCCTTTGTCACTAAATTACCCCTGTTCCTCTCAGTCCCTGTAGATTTGTTGACCGCACAAATCAAAATTGATCCTGTTCTCAATTTAAAATGAATCTGAGGGAAATAATATTCTGATATTTGCTTTGAAGTCTCTGAACACTAGGTAACTTTAGGCCTGAGCTTGCGCGAAAGAAAATAAGGCCCATGTGGTCATGTGTGCCACTTAATAAGGGACATTGGGTTTTCCTCTGAAGTAATCTGGAAAGCCAAAATCAAATATTTTGTTTGCTTGCTGCTAGGTCCAAATAAAGCATGTCTTCTCCTTGCAGCCTGCATTGGCTTCCCACAGCGATGGGTTTGTTTGCACCAATTAAGAATCATTCATGTTGAAATCTGCTCGCCATTTCATCCAATCTGGCTCTTGGGTTTTTTGTTCCTGTTGCAATTTGTGCAATATCTTGAAACATTGTACATGCAAATAACATGCAAACAAATTATTTATACACTACCTTTCATAATCACTGACTGACTTTTCGCCTTGTTGATGTATTCAAGTTGGGTGTGGGAACAAGGAGGTTTTGTTTTGAAGGGAACTGTAAAGTAGGAATGGCGTCTGGAAGCACTTATCCGGGGGCTTGACTGATTATGCTGGCGAGAAACTGCATGTGCGCTCTGTAGTTTTATTTAGCAGACTGCACGGCAATTAACTAATCACTCCGGCTTAGAAGCAGGTGATTATGCTACATTTCGTTCATACGTGTACCCACCGTTCATACACTCCCAACATTGTCATGCAACCTTTGTCTTACATAACCGTGTGCATTGAAAAGGTGATTTTGTTGCTTTATGTTTCCTGAAGACCAGTCATTATCATATAGCTATTGAAGAGTGATTAATTCTTCTTATTGGTCGGTTGGAAGTAGGTTAACTATTACCTAAAGCTTGCCTATCACCACATCATGTATTAGTGAATGAATCGCCCAACTTTATAGAGCAGTTTTGCCCTCATACATGCAAAACTAGCACCTAGAGGCATCCATTAAGGGATTTTATTTGTACGTTTAACAAGATCTGACTGTACGACTTCATATAATAGGCATGTATGCTGCTATCTCTGGCAAGTTCTGACAGTCTGACAATGAAATGTAGGTTCAGATGGATTTGGACACACCCAATGTTGATCTCTTTATCTGTTCAATGGCTGGTGTTTCTTTCATTCAGCGGGAGAAGAAAAACTGCTTCGATAACGTGCAAACAGCACGTCAAGCTGCTAAAGAAAAAAAAAGCCAAGTCAAATGAACTCCAGCAAAGGTCAGCAGCAGTGAGCCATTTGGTCTTGTCTAGTTGATGAAATGCCCACATTGTAATTTAATATATATGCTAGTAGTGCATCAAAGACAGCCTCCAGAGGAAGTGACTTAGAGAGCAACAAAGTGTGTGCTAGTGTATGTAAAAAAAAAAGGGGGGTGTTTTCACAGCAATGCCGTAAAAAAAACTATTTTGGATTACCCAAACCGTTTCTAAAGCGCATTCACTCCAAGAGTGATAACTATGTTAGCATCCTCACTATTGCACGTTGGTTTGTTCATAATAAGCACACTGATTAAGCGTTTAAAGCAGAATGGATGCTGATTGGCTGCCAATGTTTTTATCAGTCATTAGCTGAAAATAAAATCAAATAAAATGCTTTGAAAGTGATTCCAGTGATTTCGGTCCTTTGTGTAGCTGTTGCTGTAGACTCTTTTACATTTAGAGCCAGATTTGCACCAGCACAAACCATCTCTTAGCTTTAAAATAGTAGTGTCAGGATTTACTATAGACGTGCAGTGAAGAATTAGCACTGAAAAGGCGTGGACACGGTTATTATTATGGATTTTTTACAAACGCTTGCGTCTGTCAAATGACTGGTATTTGCGCCTTTATTTAACGCCCAAGAAAGCATGTCTTAAAGCAGGCGGTAATTTGCGCTGCTCTTGGTAGATTGCACTGGTCATTATGGAAATGTTCTGTCTTCTTTAATGTGCACATTGTCAGTAAATCACACACAGAATTTTCCCCTCCCAAAGATAATTTGACCTGTTTAGTAAATCTGTCCACTATAATGATTTTTAAAGCTGTGACTTCTATAAAAACAGCATTTTCATTATAGTTATCATCCTTGGTGTGAACAGGCCTTTAAAATAACCATTTTGTTTTTCGAATTCTATGCAATGAAAAGGTTTCACAGATGTTAAAGGCTCTTTCTGGAAATATCAATGCTAATATAGAATCTAGTGTTGTCTAGCATG
>JAUMHP010000041.1:12114445-12132840 GCA_032361065.1 Enteromius trimaculatus | reverse complement strand
GTTACACCAATTATAAGAAATCAGTTCAAACTAATTATTTTTGTTGAAAAGGCTTCATTTAATTGTTTAAAAAAATTTAATTTAATCTCATTTTTGTCTTTGATTAAAAAATAAACCATGAGGGTGTAAACGATGACATCATTTGTAATTCTGGGTGAACTACCAGTTAGGTAAAAACGGTTCATTATATATATTTTTTTAATCACTCCACCTGTTTTACATACAGGATTCGACAGGATCCTGGTGCTCATACTGTTATGTTTCAGTTGTGTTTGGGTTCTCTCTCTCTCGTCTTAGTAGCGATGTGCTGAGAGACTAAATGTAGCTGTAGGACCTAAGTGTGAAAACACTTCCATTTTCATTGCCTGTCTGTTTTCCTCTCTTTCTTTTGTAATAATGGCTGCTTGACTGGTGTTGAAAACTTCTGCTGTGTTGAGAGTAACACAGTGTTCAGGCCTTAGACCGGCTCTCCGCACCTCTGTCTACAGCTCTGGAAATGACCTCATTAGTTTTCACATCCTATGTATTGTGAGTGATGGAGAGGGTAGTGATTGAGACTATGGATTTAGCTCACATGGAGGGTGATGTGGTTCCTCCATTTCCTGTTTGGTTGTTTAGCGATGTGGGGTTTTGATAGTTGCTAATAACAATGAGTCATTTCAAAATAAACCTAAAGACTGTCACTCAGAAAGAATCTGTGTGTGCCACGAGACTGGGGCCTGTTAGTCTGAGGACTGCTAAACCTGCATATCTTTTAATCTGATGTTTTATATATATATATATATATATATATGTGTGTGTGTGTGTGATTAAATTTGATATATTTATAAAATAGTATTGTTTGGATAATTTTACACAAAGTTATATCTGTTTTTTATTTGATATACAACTATTTTGAAAAAGGTTATTTAAAATTCTTAATTAAAAATAAATTTGTTTAAATAAATATGTTTATTTATAATGTGTATGCATGTATATTATATATTATATTATATTATATTATATATATATATATATATATAGTTTATATTTAATATGTACTATTACTGTATTATTAAAACTCTTTATATAATAAATTTATAAAATATTTTGTATGACTCTATGTTTATTTTGAAATGACTCATTGTTAGCAGCAACTAAAGGGAGAGAAGGAAAGAAAGAAAGAATAAAGAAAGGAATTGGGTGTAATCTTATAAATACATCACAAAAAAAAACTATTTTTAGAAGAATATCTCTTTTTTTGGGGAAGAGTATCACTCTTTTCAATTTTAAATAATAAACATAAATGAGGTCTGGTGATGTCACACATCAAAAAGAAAAAGGCACAAAAGCGCCACAAAAAGGATCTTTACGTGCACTGAAATGATCATATGTTTGAAATACACACAAGTACTTTAATGTTATTTTAATAGGGCTTTAGCAGGCTTGACAATGTCTATTTGCATTCACTTTCATTATATTAAAAAGAGTGGCAAGAATATTCCTCAAAACTTCAGCTTTTGTGTTCAACAAAAGAAGAAAAGTCATACAGGCCAACATGAAAGTGAGTAAATACTGACAGGATTAGAATTTCAGGGTGAACTACTCCTTTAAGCAATGGGAAAAAACAACATTAAAAAGACAAGTTCAGTCAGACCACCGTGCACATTTGACAACGGTGCATGGTTTATTATTTTAGGCTCCTAAAGTCTTTCTGATTCCCTCCTCCCTTTACTTCATTTGGGTTAATGTCCTGCTCTGATTTCCATATGAGTCATTTTGTGGTTTGGAAATAGGTCAGTATCTGACTGTAGCTCCCACTAGAGAGTGGAAATAGAGTTAGGGTAGCGACTGGCGGGTTATGGGTGGGCAGAGGGGAATACAGACAGTAGCCTTGATGCATCTGCGCTCACGGTTGAACTCAGGGGTGGTTCCCGCAGGTTCCCGGTCGGGGTGCTGGGGGGTGGATGTGATGATAGAAAGCATAAAACAAGAGAGCCCGTTTCAGGTGAATGATAGCCTCATTTGCCCTTTTGCTGTGAGCTGGATTTATCAAGCTCGGCTTTTCCAGCCGCTGCTCTCCTCTAAGAAGCTTTTGTTGTTCTAGAACATGATCATTAATCTTTGATCATCTAAGAAAACAATTCTAAGAAAAAAGATCCACTGCAGATGGACATCAGGTATTGGTTTTCTTTATTCACAAACCTTTAAATAATTTAAAGAGAAGTTTCAGTTTCAAAATTAGCAAAGAGACATTCATATTAAACTAATATAATAAGAAACATTAAAATGTATAAATAAACAAAATATAATTAAAAAAAAATAAATTATTAGAATAAATATGAACAAAATATTTTTTTTTCCTTGGGCACTGTTTCTTTTTTGGTTTTCAATGGTCCCTTTTTTTTTTATTACCTTCGGGTATAGGAGGTCTAGTAAGCTGCTTTATCTGGGATGGATCACTCTCATCATTACCATGCAAATCCTGGCAACCACCGCACTTAGGCGGCTCATTCATTTACTCCTAATTGGGGATCCAAGGTGGGTGCCAGCTGTGGAGATACAGAGTATCTCAGAAGAGGGGAGGGGGAGGGGTTGTTTGTTTTTTATGTGCATCAATAAACACTCCCTCATACAATATTGCAAGCTAACAGAAACCAGAATGTGATGCTACTTTCTATGCCAGTGATCATTACTGTAAGTTCACTAGAGCCTCTCCAGACTCCCCTTGCAATTGCCTTCTTGTTTTTGCACATAAATGCATAGCATGATGACTTTTTTCTTTCTTTCTTTTTTTATGGTAGAAATCACATACAGAATTGCAGATAATGTCAGATTAAAAGGGTGTTTTAATCTATACTTGTTGCATTTTATTTTATTTATTAAATTGTAATATTTTTCTAAAATAAATAAAACACTTATAAAATATAATTTTATTAGTTAATTTGATTTACTATTACATTTATACATTTTTTATGTATTTATCTTTACTTTTATTGCATTTAATTTTATTTAATAATAATAATGGAATATGAAAATTATGAATTATCATCTAAAGTAACATGGTTTCTTTTTTCAGTTTGTTTTTGTTTTGTTTTTGCCCCGTACTGCTGTATGGTTGTGGTAACCACTTCAAACAGGTGTCACTGACGCATAAGGGGACATTCTGTCCCCATTTAAACCTCGGAAACGGTAATTGTTCCCAGAACATTAGGGAATAACTGTGTGTCAGTGCGTGCAAGGAAGAGAGGAAAGTTGGAATCAGCTCTTAGTATTAGTCTTTGGCAATGCTCATGTCTCTCTCTCTCTTTCTCTCTCTTGATTTTTCTCTTCCTGCACTTCTCTCTGGCCTGTGTGGAATAAATTATATTACAACAGGCAACCCCCACTTCATGGACAACAATTTTTTTTTTGCATTTTGTTTATTATTTCCCTCTTTATACTAAATCAATGCTAGTGAATGTAAGCCTGTCACACCGTCAACTGATCAGCCTGGCATTCCTACTACCACCATGATCAGCCCGACATTCCCGCCACATATCCACAGTCACAATCACATGACTTCTAACACCTGTTCACCGTCAGACTCACCTCCATATAAACAGCAATCCCTCATTGACTCGCCGGCTGGTCTTATTGTTGCATTCCTCAGGTTACTTACCTGTCTGCCCAGCTCTGCCCAGATACCCAACCCTTGGAACTGGATTTGGATGAACTTTGATTGAGAAATCTCAGATAAGACTTTGATACTTACCTGCCTTATTTTCAGCGTTGATATACAGCAGTTGCTGTTCGTTTCTGAGCTCTGTTTTGAAAAAATAAAACTTCTGTTTGATTCACCAATTTAGAAGTCACATTTTATGAAACCTATTAAAATGTCTCATTATTCCACTCAGATTTACGACAGCTTTAAATCTGTTGTATAAATGCCCTTGAACGTTAAATAATCAGTTGACCAGTGTACTATTTATGATTTTGCTATGTAATCAGAAGTGCAATTAACAAAATGGAATCAACTCATTTGTCAGGCGCCATCTGCACCCATAGTTTCTTCATCACTTGGCCATGTCCCCGGACAACTCTCTAGATGGCAATGAGACTGGGATGCCAGGCTGGGCTGTAAAAGCCATCAGACTGCATGCTTGATCCAGACTGGGGTACGTTTCATATTTTATTGGCCAACTGAACAGAGAATGAACAAACCACTGTACCTTTTAGGGTTTACAGACACAACCAAGTTTAGCGCTCCCATTCCCAGCCCTTTCAGTCATTATGGGATACTTGAAGGCAGGGGGATGATCAAGACGACTCTGCATCATGTTGCAGGCATGGCTTCCCGCTCTGAGAACCTTTGATATTAGTCACTGACCGGATGACTGTGTCTCTGGAGAAAAATAGTTTTAGTTTCCCAGATTGCACGGGTGTTTATTGACAAAAGTTTGTATTGGTTTAAAAATGACTTTGTTTAGAGCATGAAATGTAATGCCTGGGAATGGGTTTTTCTCAACATGATGCTAAAGTGAGGTT
This sequence comes from Enteromius trimaculatus, assembly GCA_032361065.1. Taxonomy (NCBI): domain Eukaryota; kingdom Metazoa; phylum Chordata; class Actinopteri; order Cypriniformes; family Cyprinidae; genus Enteromius; species Enteromius trimaculatus. The sequence goes on along the minus strand of JAUMHP010000041.1, from coordinate 12,128,334 downwards.
GAATCACATGTTTAGATGCACTGTTCATTCAGATTTAGATCTGTATTCTGATTCTGTTTGTGGAAATTTAAATTAGAACAAAGATGAAAAGCAAGGATGTGAAATGCTTGTTATTTTCTATCCTTTGTTGTTCAGTTGTTGTTGTTTTTTTACTCTTTGAGAACTTTGAGAATCATTACAATCAAATGCTGTTTGCATTACTTTACTAAACAGGGAAAGCTAAATTTATACATAGCATTTTAAAACAAAATATGCATGCATACACACACACATGTTTATATACTGTATAATGTGTATTTCTTTATGCATTATACGAATCTATTTTATTAATGCAGTTCTGGTGATGGCAGGAAATAGATCCTGAGAGACTAGCTGTCTGTATTTCACAAATAGGTTATTAGTAAACCATTGTGACCACATTTCTCTAAATATCCATCTTTTCCTACAAATCCATATAACTCAGCACCTGCAAAGTCTTCACAGACATGTAATTGCAAACAATTAACTGATTATTTATATCATCAGGTCTTAGGAAACTTAATTTATCCATCAGTGATTGGATTAAAAGGCATCATCTTTCTTTTAATGACTCAGAAAAATTAGGTTTGGCATCATATACATAATGTATGCCTGGGCGAGTGCATTTATTACACCCGGATTAAAAGCATTATCAGTGGGATCTCCTGTCGAAAGGAGAGAGAGAGAGAGAGAGAGATAGGGTGTATTCAGATGCATGTTTTTGATGATTCATATCGCTGAATCTCTTGCTGAGGTACAAGGATGATGAGCGCTATTTTCTCTCGTGTCCATTTCCCTTCAAAATCTTGCTGTTCTGCAAAATAGCCCTTCATCTTAGAGCATCATCGAGGATGTATTGTATTAGATGACGTTGAAACAGTACACTTGTGTGTGACCACAGACACTGCATTGAAACTACTTTTAGCTCGAACCAGTTTTCTTTGTGTACAGAACTAACAGGATTTGGCATTTCATTTTCGAAATGTTGTTTTTATTCCCTGAGAAATTAGGTTCTAGAGAAAAAGATAGTTTGGGTGTGGAAATCGTAGTGGCAGCAGCATCAAACTGCTGCAGAGAAACTGGTTGAGTTACTGTTGCCGAGGGTGCAATCTTGATGACTTGTCAAGGGGTGTAACCTCAGTGACTCAGATGTGAAGTATGTTCCCATTCAAGGTGAATGAGTCACTGGGTAACAAGAATACTCCTTAAGTGAGCACGGCTCATATTCTCCCCTGCTTTTTTACTCTAACGAGACATTTCAAAGGGAAACTAATTATTTATGAAGGAGCTTTGAGCCAAAATATTGCACTATAGATTTGTTTTTTTAATTTATTTATGAGTAAGTTTTCATCTGGAGGCATATTATGCCTAAACAAATATGTAGGATGTGTGTAAGAATATAGTGTGCAGCTGTAAAGCTGAGATGATTATATATTGAACAATGCGTGCAGCTGCATGAGTGATGAAACTATCAGAGCAGCAATAGTAAGCAAGGCATACAGGTTTTTTTTTTTTTTTTTGAGCACAGCACTGCTTCTGAAAAGGTACTTAATATTTTATGCCTTTCGTACACTGAAAAAGTTCACGACAGAAATTGTGCAAATAATTACAACAAAACATTGAATTAATGTGAAATGTGAAGTATAAATACACTGAAAGCAGTGGTGCAGAATTAAAAGCAAATGTCTTGTTATTTACAAAGAAACCGAGAAAGTCAGATAGAATAAAAGATGAACATGTAATAAATATATATATTATTGCTGTCAAACAATCAATCACAATCAAAAATAAAAGCTTTTTTTTACATAATAAATGAGTGTGTACTGGGTATGTTTATTATGTATATAAAAAAGTACAAACATACATATTTGAGAAAAATATTTTGTGTTTAAATATTAAATAAATGTATATATAATATAAATATATTAATGTTTACAAATGTTAATAGTTTCAAGATAATTACTGTGTGTGTGTGTGTGTGCATTGATATATACATAATAAATATATTCAGTACACAAAAATATATTATGTACTTTTATTTTGGATTAATCATTTGACAGCACTAATATATATTTACAACTTTTAAAAAACATTTTGACAGTGTACTTGTTTGTTTCTATGTTTTTTTTCTTCCTTAGAAGGAGTGGGTCAGCTCATGTGGTCCGGCATTACAGAATGCAATACATTAATCATAATGGCTGTGAATAATGCATTTCTGCAGGCCTCTGTATATGGAAACCTGTGCATGATGCCTAAAGTGCAATTCAGTCAGTTTCATACAAATCAAAAAATTGAATGCTTGGTGGGAAACTAAATAATGCATCAACTGGGCAAAAATGATTGTGATTCACTTAATCCAGAGGGCACAAGTCACGCAGCTCATAATGAGACTCCATAGTAAAGTACAATAATTCTCCACAATGACTCACACAGGAAGGAACAAACAATGATCTATGAAGTATGACTCCCCTCCATTCCACAGCACGAATTCAGCCAGCTAATGCATAAAAACAACAATCTCTAGATTATCATGCAAAAGCAAGACGCAGCAGTAGCTCTGATTTCACCAAGCTGGGCTCAGGAGGAGGCCGTGCAAAAAAAACTGAATCCTTGTATGAAGTTATACATGAATTTGATCTCCATAAGAAACTCGATTACATGAAAATGTGTCTGTGCGTGTGCGAGAGCTCAGGCAGCGCTCGTTATTGATGTGAAGAGGAGTGTCGTTTTCAGCGATACGAGACTTGCCTTTCTTAAGACAGCCTGACAAACATTATTAATCATTTAAAACCTATTGTCCTTACCATGTGAAACAGTTGGAGGCTGTTAAATGTCAGCCACTGTGGCACCTTTAAATAGTCTGCTTAAGACTTACTAGAATAATTAGGAGGATATGCACTGGCTGAATAAATAGGTTTTATGTGCCCATCAGGCAGCTGTCTCTCTTCTGCAGTTTAGGCGCCTGACATCCTTCCCTTTTCTACTGGCTACGTACAGCAATCTAAAGAAACATTTAATATATTATCCGTACGCATACTGTAAGAGCTAATAATATCCACTTAATATCCTAATAACAATATCCACTTCAGAGCCATACGAAATGAATGAAAAGTGTTTAAAACAAATAAAAAGGTGTTTTATTCCTGACTCAAGCACAGAAATTGGCTTTATAAGATATAAAATGCTTTTTCAGGCAAATAAATTAAATTCTATGATAATTGATCAGTTTGTGTTTAGATTGTTGTTTTTGTTGTAGATCTTACAGTACACTTATCAAAATATATTATTCAAATGAGCCTTGAAATGCCAACAACAATTTTAGAAGGGACTTTCAGCGAGCAAACAGGTAAAATGTCTGTTGTTGGCTCAACCTTGATTGGAGTTTACTGAATTATTGCTTCTCCGTGTTTAATGACTCGTAACCGTACAAAAGCTGCTTTTATTCAATGCCGCTCCTGCTAGAGAAGCTGTTTTGAAAATATATTTAGCCTGTTTTTTTAAATGTAAATTGTATTCATTTGTTTTCTTGGTAGAGGATATAGGAAAAGGGACCCTCAAAGCATCTGTTTATTATTGAAAAATAAAGATGACCAATTTTCCCTTTTCTCATTTTCAGGTAAATTCAGGACACAACTAAAACCTAATTTAAGAAAAAGCTGTTCGTTGGATTGGTTTTCAAATATAATTATCTGATATGTTGAATGCTTTCTCCCCCTTCTCATAGTTTCATACAATAAAAATAACATATGAAAATGACTTTATATATATATATGTGTGTGTTTGCCTTATGTTTGTTTTAATCAGGAAGCCTTTAGTCTTTATTAATTTAAAGCTTTCTTAGTTTATGTAGACCTTTTCGATATAGAATTAATTCAAAGAATAATTTTGCATCTCATTTTCTGTAGTAAATTCTTTGAGACTAACATAAGGTTAAGTCCAAAAAAAACAGGTGTGTGCCATTGTACTCAGTACACCCAGATGGAAATCTGGAGTAATTATTATACTATCGAAAATAATGGCTGAAGTGCTATTTGTCATCTCAACAAGCAATCAAACATGATAATTTATTTGCCATCTTCTCTTGTGATTATGTCCCTTTGTTCTTTTATAAATGTCCTCTTAGTGACTTTGAGCACAAAATGCTTCACAAAATTTAGCTACAGTACCTGGGCCATAGCAGAGCGCTTGTTTCCACACACTACCCGTATTCCAAAGCCGTGTTTGTTTTTACTGGAGATGGTGGTGGTGGTGGTGTTCTAAAAAGGCAGTCAGGCACAGTTAAAGCTGAATGGAAGGGGTCACTGGAGAACATCTCTCCAGCTTCAGCTTTGAGAGGAAATCCACTGCCATAGTAAATCTGTTCACCACTCCTCGGTACGAGTCCAGCTGCTTTGTCACATCTTTTAGAGCGCTGTTTAATTTCACGACTCAAAAACTTCTGTAGAGAGAATTCTGCTGGCAAGGAAATGTGAAATTTGCAGCAGACTACTATAATTACTCGACTCGTACAGATGCTTGGCAGTGAGTGTGAGATTTGCTTTTGTGAATTAGCGTCCAAGGTTAGCTTCTGACGATTGTGATAGAGAGCCATTTTTATGTCACCTTTTTGAAAGGGAGTGTCGCAGAGGATGATAGCTAGATCCAACACCCACTCCACAGCCTCATCCATCCCCCATTCTTTTCTGTGGCAGGCAGCTGTCTGACGAGCGCCGAGAAGAGCGTGTTTGTGCTAGACTGAACGACTGCGTTTTAAGTGTCTCTTGGCAGACACACAGCAAATACCTGCGCCAGGTGGATCGGCCTCATGCTTATTCGGTGTGAAGACTACATTTAAAAATATATATATTTCAGAAGGGATTTTGGCAAAGCGATGTAGTAAACTTTCAGTCAACAGGTCTTAAAAGAATATTTTTTTCCTTAAAGGGTTTCTCCACCCTAAAATGAAAATGTTGTTATTAATCACTTACACCCATTCCGTTTCAAACCGGTAAAAGCTTCATTCGTCTTCAGAACACAGTTCAAGAGGTATGGGACTTGTGTCCCTTGCACATCCATGGAATGAGAACTATTTAGGTGCCGAAAAATATGAGCTACGAGAATATGTTTAGTTAGGGAAGAAAACAAAAATTGAAAACAATTTAAATTAACAATTTGTTACCATAGCGTCATAGCGCCATTTTGGGGAGTATTGGATTGTTGGATGAAATCATTATATTTGTTTTCTTTCAACAAAATGTATTCTCAAAGCTTCATCATGTAACAGTTAATGTAACACTGATGGCAGATGGACTATTCTGTCCATGTCTTTCATTCTTTTCTGGACCCTGACAGTGCTCATTACTTGGCAGTCAATGGGACACTCAGAAGCCTCCCGGTTTTCATCCAAAATATCTTAAATTGTGTTGCAAAGACGAACAAAGCTTTTATGAGTTTGGAACGACATGGGGGTAAGTGATTAATGACCAAATTATTATTTTGGGGTGAAGTAACCCTTTAATATGACACACATTTTAGTATTCTAAAGAACCTTTATTCACTATAAATGCTTGTGTGAATTTCTAACATCATTCAGATGTTATTTTATTGCATTAAACAATTTTTACATAAACCCAATTTATCGTTAATAAAATTTGTCACTAGATGCACAATTAATTTAATGTTTACCTGCAGTGGCCATTGCAATTATAGTGTAGGAAAATTGTGAGAAGTACTTTTACAGAGTAGGGAAAAGGCAATACTGCTTCTGGAATTCATTACTAACACATTATATGTAATATACTAAATTGTTATGTTTACTGTATTGTCAAAGTTCAGTTAGCAGTATATTCAGTATATTAAAAGCTCACTAATAGGGCTCAAAGCGTGACATTAATATATAGCAATCATTTGTGTTGAATTTGCAACTTTTTCATGTTACTTAACAAGAAAGTACTTAATACAGTAAGTTAGACGGTAGTAATGGAAATGTGCCTTCAGGAGGCGCACTATTAATTTAACCTCAAATAAACCTGCAGAAAGAAAAACAAACCACCTTCCTGCCATATGTACATACTGTTGTGTTTGAGACCATATGGGCGAGTTTATTTTTAGTTGGGTGCACTATTGAGTTTCATTAAGGCTGCTGTGAGGGTCCCAGACGGCCCGCTTTGGTAAAGACCATGCAGTGCCAGAGGCTGAGGGTGGTTTCCTGGCCGTGTTGTGACGCAGAGCGGTGGAGCACACATGCTTACATACACACCATCTCTCTCACACACAAAGAGCGTGTAGAATGGGTTCTTTGTGCTGCTGTGGTGCCATGTCTCTGTGCTGACAACATTTTTCCCCTTCAAAGACCAAATCCAACACGACTCCAGCTGCCCCAGCTCTCTCCGTCTGTCTGTTCGGGCGGGGGCCAAGAAAGGGTCAGGAGAACCACGCCATTCTTAAACGCTTTCCTTCAAATTGTCTACTCTGCCAAACGGTAGCTGTGATTAGACACCGCAGGGTGTTCTAATACACACGAGTCCCCACGGGTGTCAGGTACAGGTTAGAGGTTTTCCAGACCAGCGTCTCTGATTGCTGTTCAAAGCTTGGAAAATTTGACATCCTAAATGTTCTTACCCGCTACCACCATTTGAAAATTATTCCCTATTGTGTGGAAGCAATTATAAATAAATAAAGATGGCAAAGCTCCTTCATGTAGACGTTTGTTCTCATTTATCACGTTCAGTATTGCTTGTGTCTCTGACTCTCTGCTTCCCTCTTAGGGCACAGAATGGAATCGCAGTGCATTTGCAAATCATTGACAGATCTCTGCCAGTGAATAACCGCCGTAATGCTTGCAGATAGAGTAAATACTCAAATAGATTTAAACAGAATGTGAACGCTCACAAAATGTAAAATATGGTAAATTGTAGGCATTAATTTAATAAATCAAATGCAAAATCTATTATTATATTTGACTACTACTTGAGCCATTTTGGACCAGAAAGAGTTGCGTTCATAATATTCCTTTATTAGCTTAGGTTAGTGATATTTGTTAGATTATGATTATGTTTTATATTTTACACCAAATGGATTAATATGCATAGAATATAAAGGATTTTTATTCATCTTATTATGCCAGACATCTAAATGAATTTAAAACCTGATTACTGCAATAGCTGATTATTGACTCATTTTCAGAATAATACAATCTCAATTATATGACCATGTTTTTAATATTTGTACAGTTTGCACATTTGTACATTTGTAGAGTTGTTCGCTAAAAAGAATCAGTAGGCTATATTTACAATGGTGCAGTATAAGTAAAATGGAATTTTTTGTAAAAATAGTAAAATTCTTTTGAATATCACACAGATGGGTGAGTAAATGTCTGAAATAAATTTCCATATTTCACAGGAAATGAATGTGTTATACTGTCAAGAAACCTTAGCGGGGACTGTAACTGTTGGTTAAAGAGACTGCCTGAGCAAAAATGGTCGACGGGAGGGATATGATTTTGCCTGCCGTTTTCTCACTCTGGAAGTGAACAAGGACAGGCAGGGAAGCACTAATGATCTTTTTTCTCTGTCGTCTTGACTGTCTGTTGTAGCCTATTTTTGTCTGATTTGGTGGCTGAGACAAACGAGACAGCTATAGACTCAGTGCCTGCTGAGCAGAACTGCATCAGAAGCTCCTGTGGTAGGTTTAACTTCCTCAGCTGCTGAAGGAAGTACATGCAATGTTGAAGCTTTTTTACATCAATATAAGTCTCCCACAGGCTCCGGGAGATTGAATCCAGAAACCTGAAGGACACTGCTGACAGTGATGTTGAGTGTGTTGAAGCGTTAGCGTTGGGTGTGTTAAAATCCAGCACTATCTCTACATCCATTCAGTAATAATAATTCATGATTTAGTAATAAAAATGTAATTGCTCCTCATAAATTCTGCGATAATATGGTGTACAAAAGTGAAGAAAGTTTGCAAGCAATATTTTCTTAGCAGAGCCATATTTTCCTCTGCAAGCAATATGTTTTCATTTCTTCTGCAATGCAAATGAATGAACACCAAATTCCAAACACACTCAAACACACACTTCAGTGAAACGTGAGTGCACTGGAGAGTGATTACAGAGGCAGTCTCTCTGTGCCTGTTGAGATGTTGAACCTCTGAATAAATGCATTGAAAAAAGAAAAATTCTAATAAGTGTTTACCCCATGGAAGTGGACAACCTCATCATGTCTGACACAATAAAAAAAATACAAAATAAGGCAGGGATTATTGTGGCATTCAATAAATGCGACACCTCTCAAGGTAATGTTTTAGTAGTTTTAGATCAACACCTGATCATACGAAGAGAAAGAAGAAGAAAAAAAGTATTTGCAATAAATCATATCTTAAATTGTAAATGTAAACATTTTGTTTAATTTACAGGTACTGCACAGATTAGCGTTTAAAAGATACAAATGTTTTGTGTTTTATTATTTTTATTATAATTGTTAAATTAAAATGTGAATGAGGTGAAGTTTTTAAATTATTCTTACAAATAATTTAATTATTAAATTTCAATGGTCATGGCTTATTAATTTTTGAATAAATTAGCTAGATAGTTTCTTTTTAAGTGTAATATAATGAATAGAGTGACTCAGTGCATGTCACAGTTTTAAAGTGAATTTAAAGTGAAACTATTGCACTGCCTCTGCTCTGTTTACTGACCTGAGGCCAATAAGAGGACAGATGCTAGTTTAGCCCTTTGAAATAGCAGGTCTGATTACGCACTTCCTGCCCCTTTTCCACTGATCAAGATAATAATTGGCTGCCTGTGTAGGTGGCATCATGGGGTTATTTCCATGCTATTAGTCCATCAGTCCAACTGCTTGATTTTGCCTTGCCATTTCTCAGAGCAATACGCTCTGCATGGTAATTAAAGACGCATTATGCAGTGAATATCAAAATTCTGTTTGATGTCACTGGAACAAGTCGAATAATTATTAATAGATTTGGCTAATTGATTTATGCAAATTCACATTCGATTGAAAAAAAAAAAAAATCTAAATGCACATAGTATGATTATAGTAAGATTCTTTAACATTTAGTCTCTTTTAGTTTTATATGTATTCTACAAACCCATAACTAATTCAGTCCTTCCTTAATAACGAAGAAATATGGACATAAAAAGGCAAAATAGGAAGACAATCAAAGCTACTCAAGTAAAGTCAGATTTGAATTCATTAAGGCATTTATAGAGCTAACAGGACCATGCTTGAAGGATACTGAATAATTTATTAATCGCAAGGTTAAACCGACAGCACTTCAAGAAAAGCTTTTAGCTACTTAGCTCTGCTTGTCAAAACATTTCACAAATGCTAATGATGAGACATCTAGTTCTGCTTTTGACAAAAGTAATTAAGCAAGCTTTGCTGTATCACACGCTAGCAAAACAAAATCACACTTAATTCCCCTTTGAATTCCTTCTCACTTAGCATGGTAAATAAATCTACCTTGTAGACACGTTGTATTGCCATTTGTGCATGAAAGAGCTATTTTACCTCAATTATTACATCGGAATGATGGACACATCCGGAAAGCCTCGGAGGATGGTATTCATTAACTACATCCAGAACACTGAATATGTTAAGTGACAGTTCATGCAGAATGTATTTTGCACTTCACTTTCTTCTTGTTAATGGTTTTCGGTCTTTGACCATTGCTTTTGTGTTTTGTTTAGATGTCCTCAAGGGTCAAGGTACAGAGAACTTAAAGCAATTTAACAGAATACATTTTGCAATTGACTGTGCTTTTTAGTTGCTTTTCAATTTAAACATGCACCAAAGGGATTGTGCTTTTGCACTGTCTAGCAGGTGAGAACATTTTACAAATGGTGTGTTAAAGCATTTTAAAAACAAGATGAAAGAACTTTTGGGGGACAAAAAATGCATTTACAGAATAAATTTCCTTTAGAAATTACTAAAACCTGTTCTTAGTAAAAAAAAAAAATATATATATATTTTTTTTAGATACAGAGAATTTTGGCATTAGCATTTTTGCATTTCACTTTTCTAAACACCTTTGTGTGCTTGTAATCTTGTTCGGACATATTTCACAATTTGCTCATTTAAAAGAAAATAAACATTTTGAATATGAGCCTCTAGACCTTGTGTGTTTTGTGAAAACCCATATAAATCGCCTCTAAGCTTTGCATTGCTTTTTCACACTTGTACATGACTGCTGCATTTTTACAGCATCGTATCAAGGAGCTGTTCAGTGTTCACAAAGACAATGTTGTTCCAATGCAATCTAAAATAAATGTATTTCTGCTAAGTATAATTCAAATAAATGTATTTACTTAAAACTACCCTGCAATTGTGGTTTTAGTATACTAAACTGGCATACTTAAAGTCTGTTTGAAAGTCTAAATTGGAACAACTATTTTTTTACTTAATTGTGTGCAGAAGTAATGCTGAAGTCCAACTAAAGATACACTGCTTGATTGTGCTAATGAGGAACTATTGTGGAACAATGTGCACAAGTAGTACTCCAAATATAGTTGCAAATAAAATCGAGCATTATGTCAGTAAATATGTTAATTATTTTTAAATAACACTTTATGAAATAAATGTACTTTAAATATATATATATATATATTTTACTAGAGTAGATTTGTTTTTAGTAGTATTAGTTAAAAAAAGTCTCTAATCTGCATCCTTAGTAAATTACTTAATATCAAAAAACATTCTAGGTGAACTTCTCATTGAAAAGCTCATTGTTATTGAGGCATTATGCTGCATCCTATTTTTTAATACACAAATCTTACATTTATCACATTAATAATATTATCTTTATCATCTTCATTTCCATTCACACATGTTCTTTACCCCTCAGTGTCTGTGCTACACTGTAAAAAAACAAATCCATAAAATTTACAATAAAAAAAACAGCAGCTGTGGTTGCTGGAATCCGTAAGTATAATTTATGGCAACATCATTTTAGGTTTTATGGTTTTAAGTTAAATTGACAGTTAAATACCGTAATTTCATTAACTGATCAAATGTTAATTTACCAACCTATTAAATGCTGAAATCTGTTGGATAACCACCAAATGCAGGTGGTGATGAGAAACTCACATAATGAACCAAAACACATCACAGGCAGCTTTATAGAAGGTGCTCAGTGTCATTCGCACAAGCACTAAACACCATCATGGTGAGACTCATTAATCTGAAATAGGCAACAAACATTAATTTAACAACATTACATGTAACATGCAACCCTAATAAACATAACTGATAAGAAAAACTAAGAAACATAGTTATTCTGGGAATGTTAGTTTACATTTTTTCCCTGCACATTTTTACATGTATTTACCATTAACAATTAACAGGTTTTTACCGTGGCATTTTTCACAGTTTCTTACCGTTAAAATCACGGTCATTTTTTTACAGTGTAGAATAGCTTTGCTAGCAGAATTTATTATTCTGTGCTTGAGCAACATTGGTTCAATCTTGAGAAGTGGTGTGCTTTGAGAGAGTCTATACCTTGTGAGTACACCTCTTCAGGTTGAGCCATGTCATAGAATGCTTAGAATATATAAATACAACCGATGAAGGGCAGTTTGGGGCGGTTTTTCACGAGGAAGTGTGCACAGGGAGGTGTCGTGTATATGTCAAACACAATAGATGAGTCAACAGTTGCCATGTTTGATTTAGTCAACATCCTCTCAGGCAAGCTCCTACACATCTCCGCTGCCTGGCTGAACATCCGTTCGGTTCCCCATCCGCAAACTTACACCCTGTAAAAGGAGTTTTCCATACAACTATAAAAACGCAAGCTCTCGTAACACAGCAGGGCCAATCATGAGAGTTTTTGGATTTCAATATCAAATAACACTACTTAACTCCAGCCATAATTATAACTGTAATTATTTATGTGCACTTGAGCAGTTCTTTGCCTTCTAAATGGTCTTTTGCACCACATTAGAATTTTTTCACAGCTCAGTGAACTGAATATAACCCTTATTTATGAGGGAAGTCTGCGCTTCGGCGACTAGACAGTTGTCATGGGTTCATGGTTGAGTGTGTCATCTGCTCTCATTTCCTCTCTGTGTTGCTCTCCTCAGTTGCTACAAACTTTATTTCTGCATTGGCTGTGCGGGAGGCGACGCTGCTGTCTCTCACTTTGTGTCTGAAGAGGAAGGGAAAGGTCTTCCTGAAGGACTTGCGGAAGCTGGCACCCATAAAACCGTAGACAATAGGGTTGATAGAGGAGTTGGCATAGGACATGCAGTTGGCCCATGTCTTGATCTTATATGTTGCATAGTTGGCTTTGAAGTTGGGATAGAAAGATTGGAACAGGACAAAAATCTGAATTGGACCCCAGCAGATGGTGAAGAGAACAACAATGACCACTACCATTTTGGAAATCTTACTCCTAATGGAGATAGTTCTCTCTGAGAGGAGGTGGACCTGAAACAAACAAGGTTTTGATAAGATTTTAGCAGGCAAATAAATCTGATATATGATTTTACAAAGAAAAAAAAAGATCACTGAAAAGTCATTATGAACATACAGTATGAATGCAAATGTATTAAGAATTACAGTCAATCTAACCAAGTTATACACTGAAATGCATTTCTTTTGGAGTTCTATTGTACTGAAATCTGACAAGAAAAACATTTTTTTAGTTGTTTTTTATTTTTTTATTAAGATATTTATTTTTATTCATATATTGAAAGTAATGGAATGCACCTCTTTTGAAAATGTTTTCAGTTTCTTAATTCAAATGAACTTTGACAGTTTTCATATGGTATAAAGTAAAAATTTAAATTTGAATAAAAAAGTTATGTTGACATAAGTAGTTTGCATAATCCTTCATTCATATTTACATATTTAAAATAAATACAATTTTGTTTTAAAATATAATTAATGTTGTAAAATCTGATATAATAGTAACGTGATAGACAAGAAAGTTCCTTGTATGATGGTTGATAATGTCAGTTTTTTGTTTTTATGAAAAATGAAAGCAAATTATGTTAAGCAATGCTAAGAATCCATCCATGTGGATGATGCACACTGGTGGTGGTTGAGGAGAACCCCCCACCCCCGCTTTGGGTTATATAAAAATGTGTCATTCATTCATTCATTTATTAAAGAAATTTTGAAACTTCATATATACTTGATAAACATGGTTTAGGAAATTTAAGGTATTGGTTTCTAGATATTTTAATAAGTTTTATTAGATTTTTTAAATAACACATACAGTAGAGTTTATTATTTTTTAAGTTATTTATCTACACTATTTAACACTATCTGTTGTTGATTTGTTATAAAAAAAGGTATGAAAGCAACATGAATACAATGACTATTTTATCATTTAAGATATCCTTTTTAATCACTGACCCTTAAATATTCCTATAATTCAGAACCACAATATCCTGTTGTAACTATACCCAGATAAATAAAAACAATTTGTGTTTTTAAAAAAAGCTTCGCTGTGAATTACTCAAGATCTCACAGCTAAATTGTTATTCTTTATGTGAATCTATTGGCTTTAAAAAAGGAACAGTACCATTGCAAAACAATTTACAGGGAAAATAAAATAGTGAAGAAAATATAATATGAAATAAAAGCATTAATCAGCAAAATGGTACAATGCCAAATCCAACTCCCCAGCACTGCTGTTTCAATTATAGCTAACTTTATAGAGGAACTCCGGAGTTTTATTCCTTGGATGACAAGTAACTTCTTACTGTTAAATTCTGACAAAACAGAGGTATTAATTATCGGACCTCAAAACCCCACATGCAATAATCTAGAACTGTCTAACACTTGATGGCCCCTCTGTCAGTTCTTCTTCATCAGTTAGGAACCTAGGTGTGCTGTTTGATAGCAATCTTTCATTTGAAAGCCATGTTT
>JAUMHP010000041.1:12103053-12114345 GCA_032361065.1 Enteromius trimaculatus | reverse complement strand
AATTAGATCAGCCGGAACCGGGAACACTCCCCTTAACACACGGTGTACTCGTTACATCGTAAAAAGAATGGCCACTATGCTAGTATTAGTCTGTCTCTCTCTTATTCTGCTTCTCAGTCCGTATCCGGATCAGATGGTGTATCAACACAAAGAGATGATCTTCATCGGAGACCTGAACACCTAGATGAGCTCCGTGGATGGATTACAGGAACTAAATACACACAAACATACTATAAGTCCTTTGTACAATCTGACGTGTTTAAAACGGAACTGGAAGTTAAGTGCCAGAAGAGTGTCCGGCCAGAGGAGAACTGCCCCAACTAAGCCTGGTTTCTCCCAAGGTTTTTTTAGGGATTTGGTTCCTGTCCGCTTGGGTGGCATCTAATTTCTAGTGATTATCATCTTTTTGATTTGAGACTGTCTCTGCATTTAATAAATACATAGTTTAATCTCATCATTATACATTACCATCATTCTGTTCTACTTGATAACGTTCAGTGCTTTGCTACAATCTGTATGTTAAAAATGCTAATACTGTAAAAAAAAGTGATTGATTCCTGAAAACTAACAACTGTTACGGTCGTGCACAGGCAAAGCATGGAGAGAGATGTTCTGGCAATTAAACATCATTTAATGTCCACAGATAAAAATACAAGGATTTTACACAGACATGCAATGATAATGACCGACAAACACTGAGACACAGGGAGCAACTTAAGTAGGGTAGACAATCAACGTAAACGAGCGGGACACACCTGAAAGGAATACGTAATTAACAAAACTAGGTCACAAGAGAAAAACACAGAGCACACGGGAAATGACAACAAAGAACATAGTGTACGTAACAACAACAAGGGAAAAAATGCCTGTAAGAAAGAGAAAACATCTGCTGGCCAAAAAGCAGTATATGGTGACTCAGGAGTGAGAGAGTTCACTCAGCTGTAATGTGGGAGATCTTTTTCTCAGATAAGACAGAGCTTTTAGCAGCTTTTAGTCTGGAATTCAAAGCGAATGTGTGGCAAAGCTGTATTGCCCATGTTTCAAAAAGTCACTATATTGATAGAGAAGTGTGGTGGTGGCAGCATCAAGCTGTGAGGTGGCTTTTCATTTTCAGGGACTGACTCTCTTATTAAAAAGAAAATACTGCAAATCTCAGTCTGGTAAAAAATAATTGTGCCACTGCTTGAAAATTGTAAAGCATACAGTAGGTGAACCCTGTCGCCAATCTGTCTGAAAAAAAAATTAAATCAAATGTGAATGTTTCATCTGTCTGACGTGTCCAAGGCAGGTCTCAACCCAGTGTATGTGTAATATCCAATCATTTGTTCAGTGTAGTTTGGTTTTTGTAGGCAACATACTGTATGATCAGTTCAGCAGCTGGTGAAAAGATTAAAGCAGTGTCTGAGGAGAGAAAGTGTATCTATAGTAAATATTTTAAGTAGTTCTCTGTTTGTTTTAACATATGATTCCATATTTATCAAAAAAATTGTCATAAAATATATGCTTGTTTATCATCAAAGCGTTGCTTTGTTCTGATTTTGTGATCTGTCTTTTTCAAGAAAAGTTAACATTAACGCATTGGACTAAAACTTACTGACTTTGCTAATGCAGATTATAACAACTAGTAAAATCTAGACAAAATGATATTCTGTATACCAATTATTAGTATTAGTATTATTATTATTATTTATTTTTTGGTTATAGAAACTAATTTTCCTATGGGGGAACCTTCAAACACAAAATGCTGCCTGTAAAGTCTTGACTTTAGGTTTCGGACACCGCTTATGTGAATCTGTACCACACCTACACAAGATGAAAATGATATTAAAAGCCAGGAACACTCAAAGTTTTTTTTTATGTAAAATATTTTATATTAAAACAGTTAATTTTATTTATCTTAAAATGTAGCATGTACAAAATTCAAGCTCTGTATGCTATTTATTTATTTATTTATTACAAGGCTCTACGTATATTATTTTGTACTTAAGCTATTTTTTATTTTTACCTTGTTAAATAAAGGTTACTACGACAACTCCTCTTTTTCTTTACTTTTGAAGAGAAGAAAAGGAACCAAGATGTTTCACAACCTCTCGGAAGGATATAGACCTGAATAATAGATTAAAGCACATATAGCCTTTCATATCCATTCAGTGGAGTGTCATCACTGATGGTTGTTACCCACGATCATACCTGATGGTTGTTATCCACAGGTTCCACAGAGGCTTGTCCCACTCTCTTCAGCATGAAGGAATAACAGAAGGAGATGGTAATGACAGGCAGTAGATATACGGCTAGGAACTGATAGAGGATGAAAGCTTTCTCGTGGGTCTTTGATGGAAACCTCTCCATGCAGTATTTTCTTGGTCCATACCAATAGCCATCCTCAAGCCTCTGGTACAGGAAGATTGGAATGGAAAGGATGAACGAACCTTGTTGCATAAAAAAAAGAATGATGAGGATGAGAATTTGAATCCTTTTTTTGTAAACTTTACATTTTATTGGAGTAATCTTGGTTAAATGCAAAGTATTGTCATTTAATTATATGGAAGTGTATATGTTTTAAAAAAATAAATGGGAATGGGAATTTCTACTAAAGCATATACAGTATATAGGAAAAATATGTAGAATTGTCTAAACCTTGTGGGACTACTTTTCTATGTGGATGGACCTCTGGTATTTTTTAAATAGAAGTACAATGTAAATGTATGTACACAATAAGCGCATTGTCCCAATGATTAACTTTAATATTAGTACACGGTAGTAAAGGCCACCTAATATTATGTGTGTGTGTGTGTGTGTGTAAATGCTGTGTATGAATACTAATGAGACCAGGCTGAGATCATGGACAGTCCACATTAGAAAGAATAAAGAGATTCTATGAGCTGATTCACACATTATACATTTCTGCAGTCTCGTTCCTCTGCTTTTAATTGTTTTTTGTAAACAAACATCTAGACCATTGACAGTTATTCCACGTGTGGCTGCATCTTGTGCATGAGTGCCATGTTTTTTTAATGATCGGTGTCAAAAGATTTTGAAAAACTTGTCTCAAGACACTGCATTCTTTTCTGCTGCTTTTGTCTCACGTAGAACGTGTTCTAAATGAATGGATCCATCACCCATTTGCATGGGCATCACTGTTGGGCCATTCACACAGAACACATTTTGCATTTAAAAACAAAAAACAATTAAATGAAAAAAATGAGATGCTGTCCGTCTAGTGCATATGTTCACAATAACAAAAGAACCTATGGAATGGGCGAAAATACAAAAATGGGTTGACATGTCATATGCTGAAACGTCAGGGGTTGTGAACATGAAGTTATAAAGAATATGGTTTAAATAATTTTAATTTGGATATTTTTCTTTAATTCAGAAGGCATTTGTTAACCCCCTGGGCTGTGTGGAGTACTTTTATGATGGATGAATGCACTTTTTGGGCTTCAAATCTTGAACCCCTTTTCACTGTGAATGAAGACCTTCTAAAATGAATTGATGCATTTTTGTAAGAAACACATCCATATTTAAAATGTATAAACTGTAATCTCTGGCTTACACATCCTTATTTTTAAGAGATTACACCTAGGATATCATAAGGGTGAGTAAATCATGGGGTAATGTTCAGTTTTGGCTGAACTATCCATTAATGACATTACAACACATTTATTTTTCGTTTTGTGTAAGTGATATATAATTGTACTTAATGACTTACCGATCCAGATGCAGATGCTAACAATCATTGCGACACGAGGGGTGCGATGGTGCAAGGATTTCAGAGGATACACAGTCACATAGCAACGGTCTCCGCTCATCGCTGTAAGAGTGATGCACGTCGCCTGTACGGTCACCTACACATTGCCAAACCCTTTGTTATCTTGTATTCATATCATTATGAGGGCATGCAAGACAGACATGCTCCAGAGCACCAGAGTAAACATGAAAATTGGATTTAACTAATCTAAAATCTAACACATCAAAGACACAGCCGCATAATACTTTCAGTGCAGGACGGTCTTTAGCTCATCGCCTTTTGAATTAATTCTAGACACACACAAAAAATAGCCCCATTCACTTGTGGTTTTGTCTGGTGAATTAATTGAACTGAAGTGCCTGATTGCTCATCTTAAATTAAAAGAATCAGGTAGGAGGAGAGGCTTTAGAGAATAAAGTCAATCATTGTGCCGAGTGTTTTTATGCAAGCTTAACTATCCCTTAGCTCTTTGATGCAACAGGTGTGAACAAAGAGCTGTTCCATCCCATCGTCTTTTGTGCAAGGTATCTAATGATTAAACAAAAAATGTGTGCTTGGCCTTAATCTGAGGAGGCCCGTGTGTCCAAGATAAGCGCTTTTGGAACAAACCTGTATGAAGAATACAGGATTAGCAAAGAGCAAAAAAAAAAAAAAAAATGCAGTTATTCCTCCCACAGCGATTGTTTGTGTAAGCTGTTTATTTGTTCAGTAATTAAACACAACTAAAAAGAAACACTTGCGAGTTAACAGCAGACTGGTACTGTACAAGGAAAATTTTATTTAGTTCCAATTGCCCTGAATGTTGCTTATTTTAGTGAATTTACTTCAAAGTATAGCTGAAATGAATGTCTAGTCATGTGTTTAATGGGCTGACATACTGTATCCCTTTGGTCACATATAGTAGGTAGTTTTCTTTTGCTTTTTCTATGTTCTTAATTGTGGCTTATATAAACATACTGTGTCCTACATTTTTTTGTTCAGCTGAAGTCATCTCTCACAAGGCAGTGAATAGAGATTGACTCACATCTTTTATTATCTACATGAAATGAGGGATGAATCATAATGTTGAAATGCCAAACAAAAAGAAGTTCTTCCTTCATGAAATGTAAAGTAAAAAAAAACAGCCACGGCGAGGCACCTAGGGGACCTCACAGTGACGATCCAGAATGTTTCGTCGGGTGTAAAAGGCCCGCAGACTTCTACCCCACTGCGTAGTCCCGTGGTGCTTCTGGAAGAGACTGCTTCCCAGCACTCTGGGCAGAGCGTCTCCTTCGGGGGAACCCCGAGAGGAGGAAATGTCTTCCGCAGTGTCAGATGGAAAGTCGGCTGGTGAGGCGGAACTCACGCTGGGACAGCGCCCCACCATGGTCTCTGCCCTGTCCGTGGCAGACAGCGAACTGTCAGCTATGCTCCTCCGAGCCGCCGAGGGGATCGGATTGGAGGTACCCCGTGTGCCCCTTTCCGATCTTTTGATGCTGGATGATTGGTTCCTGGGGCCGCGTTCCCCCTCAGTGCCTTTCTTCCGTGGTGCATGAGGAGCTAACCAGCTTATGGCGAGCCCTGTACTCGTGACGCCTGCATCCTGGCTGCTCTCCCCTCACGAGCGTGCTGACGCGGTGCATTTATGTCTGCATGGCGCCTCTGCCTTCCGGGGCCAGCCACGTCTCCCATCCAAAGCTTGAAGCTTTTGTCCGCTCTCGTGGACTTGGCTTACCGCCTTGCACGCTATGGCAATGCTGCAGGTCTACCAGGCCAAGGCGTTAAAGCAGCTGCACAAGAGTGGTCCTGATCAAGGGGTGAAGTAAGAACTTTGCACCGCAACTGACTTCACCCTCCGGATGACGAAGGTACCACGTATTGCCTTGGTCAGGTGATGTCTACGGTTGCGGTGCAGGAGCGGCACCTATGGCTGAACCTGGCACGGATGGCAGATGTTGACAAAGCTTGCTTTCTTGACGCTCCCATCTCCCAGGTTGGCCTATTTTGCGACATTGACGAGGACTTGGCCCAGGAGTTCTCAGCAGTCCAGAGGCAGAACGAAGTGATGTCTCACATCCGGCCCCGTAGGAACTCGACATGCCCATCGCCAAGGGCGTCCCCTCTGCATCCACATCCTTAACTATCTCAACGGTGCAGAGGATCTCGGCAGCCTCGGGTCTCTGGACAGTACTGCGGCCATAGCGTACATCAACCAACAAGCTTGTCTATGCTCCCGTTGCATGTCACAGTTAGCCCGCCATCTGCTCCTATGGACTCAAACACGGCTGAAAACGCTGCACGCAATTCATATTCCAGGGGAACCTAACCATACAGCCGACCAACTCTCATGGCAGACCACCCACCCTGGAGAATGGCGGCTCCACCCCCAGGTAGTCAAGCTGATTTGGAGCTACTTCAGCGAGGCCGGGATAGACCTCTTTGCCTCCCCTGAGTCCTCCCACTGCCAGCTGTGTTACTCCCTCTCAGAGGTGCCCCTCGGCAGGGATGCACTGGCACACAGCTGCCCTCTGGGCCCAAGTATGCCTTTCTCCAAGTGAGCCACTGTGCACAAACCCTGTGGAAGATGAGGGAGGATGAGGAGCAGATTCTGCTGGTAGCGCCACACTGGCCCTTGCGGACCTGGTTTGCCTCCCTGGAAAATACCTGTGAGGAAGGACCTCCTTTCTCAGAGGATGGGCATGATGAGATGGGGTCTGTTCGTTGAATGGTGCTCCTCTCCCAGAGAGGACCCAATGAGATGCCAGATTGTTGTCGCCCTCCGTGGCCTGCGACAGGTCCCATTCGAGCCACTCACGTCAGTCGAGCTGAAATATCTGTTGCTGAAGACAGCACTCCTGACTGCCCCAGGAGGAGGCAGACCCAGCCTAACCGTGCGTTTACACCGCCGGCGGCGAGAGCGTCAAAGTCACTAATGGCCGGAAGTCATTAATTTTCAATGTGAGCCGGCAGCAGGAGGCAGCAGGAAGCAGCGAGAGGCGGTGAGAGGCGGCGAGCAGCGGCGCGGTGCAGCGAGTCTTGGACTGCGAGAGCGTCGAGGAGAGTTGAAATCAAGTCAACTTTTTGGAAATGAGCTATGACATGGTTTGGCGGCAACCAGTCTGAATGTACAAGTCCACCGCTTTAGCAGTTTCCAGATAACGCAGTCCTGTAAACTTTTGTTCCGACCCTATTCTATTAGTTATTAGCACCTCAATCGCAACAACTTTGTCCTCCATCACGAAATGAGTTTAATAAGAACATGCACAATACTATTTATAGGCAACATTTCCGAGTTGTTGTGTCCCGTTAGCACTTTACTTAGACCGCACTGGGAGCTTCAGAAGCTCTCAGCAGCTGTTTGTCTGCTATGGTGGTCAGCAAAAAGGGAATGCTGTCTCCTAACAGAGGTTGGCCCATTGGGTGGTTGCTTCCTCTTATGCGTTGGCTCTGAAGCCGATATCTTTAGGGCTGCAGGCTATGCGACACCCACACCTAGAGGCTGTGTCCTCCCGTGTCTTAATTAAGACATCAAGTGAGCGGGAGGCCGGCAGGTGTCGGCTTGCTGCACCATTGCCCGGGATCCATGTGCTTTTCTCAGTTGTTCCCCTAATAAGGCGAACCTGAGTCCTCCTGCCCCGCAGTCAGAACTACTGCGGAGTAGCTCCTGACTGTGTTTCTACTGGGTCTCCTTCACCCAGTAGGTTGTGGCTACAAATCTCAATATTCCATGGTCAGCCAGTATGCCATTTTTCCCTTCATGTATATCCATAATCTTATATCACGACCCTAGGTTGCGCTGACGCCGGCTTGGCTCCTCTGAAGGTGAACCTGAAGGTGCACTGCATCTGTGCTCTTTTATTCTCACGTAGTGACGAGGTGCATCTGGATACAATCAGTGCACGCCAATGTTCATTGGCCTTTTCTTAAATCTCACAGGCGATTGGTCTCTCATGCGACTTCCCATATGCAACGTCTCCATTCCCTTCTTCAGGGAACGAGGGTTACCTACGTAACCTAGACGTTTTGCTTGTTTTAGATAGATTACCTACCTTAAACACTAGGGGCACTAGCACCTTTAGCTCATAACATTTAAAAAAAAGGGGTTAATGATATTTTGCATTTAAAATTAAGCATCACTTGTCGGTTCAAATCCCGACTTGAGGACCTTTTGAGGACCTGTCCCTCTCTCACTTCATTTCCTGTAATTTCTGATTTGTCCTATTATAATAAAAAGGCAAAAATTCAAAAACTAAATCTTAATCAAATTAAGTACCAACTACACTAAACCCTACCAATAGTGTTAAAAAAAGAAAATGTGATATAAAGATTATAAAAAATTACATTTCCTGAATGTACCAGGTGAGCTACCAAGGAAATGCACAAGCTACATAGTGCTTGATGAGTGCTGCAGATGTCAAAATGTTTAAGCTTATAAATCAAAAGTGTAAAGTGTTTTGAGGTTGTGATGTGGACACAAAAATAAATTTTTATTAATCAATAATCTGTCACTGACATCATACTCTTTAAAAAGGTATACAGTATATATACATGAATGGAAACTACAGACTGGAATTATAAGTATATGTTTTGTGTGTGTGTGTGTGTGTGTGTGTGTGTGTTTTGTTAGTTTTTTGAAGTTAACCAAAAATGTAGGAAAATGCATGTTTTTTTTTTTTTTTTTATGAACCTAGACTGCTCTTTACCTTTTTTTCTAATCACAGTTCCAGGTGCAGTATTGTCGATGCCAGACAGTGAGAAAACGCTTGTCCAGAGAGGAACACTGATTGTGAAATAGGTGTGAAAATCATAAAATGGAATCACTATGCACCTCTCGTACTAATGCAACTACATTGGTTGTGAATTTCTACTTTATAATTTGTAATGTGTATTTCTAACTCAATCTAATAATAATTTTTATTTTTATTAATACTATAAGTTTTGGATGGTGGATGAACTTACACAAAGCGATACTTGTACCAAGAACAAACATTTGGTCATGAATATGAATTAGGTAACATGACTTGGGCTACGATAAATCATTTGATTGCCATATAGCGATGTCACAATGTGCTCATCTTAAGCTGCCCCCAACTCTAAAACTCATTCTGTCTATCAAAAAAATTAAAAATAAATAAAAATAGGGGCTATGTTACTGCTTAATTGGAGTACAACTTCATTTATTGCTATTGGGTGACACAGCTGGGTGCAGTACTGAAGTCCAGAATCCTATCAGCATTGTTCTTTACACATTTATTCCTCTTACTTTTCATTTCACAGTGACTTTGATGGTATGGCCATTGTCCTCAAAACAATCTGAGATGACACATTTACACAACACAAAAGATTTTTTTTTTTTTTTTTTTTTTTACAATGCCTCTTTGTACAGTGTTGTTCCTTGAGGTCCTCTGCTTACCTGTTGGAGAAAAGCAACAAATTTGCACATGAAGTCCCCAAATATCCAGCCAGGCAGAGGGTAGAGGGTTGCAGTGAACGGCACGCAGCACAGCAGGAAAATTATATCAGTGGCAGCCAAGTTAGCTGAGGAATTAAATATATGTGAAATGAACAATCAGTTTCTTTAATTATAAGCTATGGGAAAAGCAAATGTGTAATGTGAGGTGACACTGTATTACTGTTATCCCCAAGAGATACAGGGATTATTTCAGTGCTTGAAATTTTGTGTAGTCAAAAACCATTGGAGACAGAAATTGTGAAAATGTAAGGTGAAATTAAATGCAGTGAATTAAATGCAAGCTCTGACAGTGATACTGAAAATCTGTTTGAGATGTTGTAGACCATCTGACTTTATTTGTGTGCTAAAATATATTAAATATATATTATTTAAATATTAAGACATGTTTTAGGAGCTTTTTAAAAGCGATTGTCTAACGTGGGAAAAGGCTCCAAAGCTTTTGTGCAGAAAAAAAAAAGTAAATTGGCTGCAACTCACCAATGTAAAAGTTAGTGGCGGTCCTCATCTGTCTGTGTTTGGAGATGACATAGATCACCAGCGAGTTTCCGATCAGCCCGACTAGCATGATGAGAGAGAAGAAAAGGGGCACCAGCCAAGCATCCGTCAGGAAGGGGTGCTCCTCGTCCTCCGTGTCCTCCATTGAGGAGTTTCCAATGGAGCTGTTAAGCAGCTCACTTGAGTTCCAGTCTTCACTTTGAAACATAATTTTAAACTAGAGAAAGACCTTGAAACAAGATGAACAAAGTAAAGTTTCTTCTTTCTGGCAGTGGCAAAATCTTCATGCCCACCAATCCAATTAATTTTCAGAAAAAGCAGATAGAAACTGGTATCTTTTCCTAAACTTCAAGCCAGTCATAGAAGCAGTTTTTCAGCTAGACGGGTGTTTGAAGGAGACGATTGCTGCAATTTCTCTTCAGCTCTTTGAAAAAGGAGCCCTGCGAGCAGTATCCACTCAAAGGCAGAGTGGATTCTCTCCCATTGGCTTTATACGCAGCCTGCACACACGTGGGCAACAGAACGATTGTAGAATGAAGTACTGATGTCAGGTCGCCTAGCAACAATTTTAGGGCTCTCTCGCTCTCTCATTCCACCGCTCTGTGTGTGCAGAGAGAGCAAAATATAAATGTGGTATTTACCCTGCAATATTCACATAGCCTAAAGATACACAAACCTGTGCAATCAAAAAGATCAATGTGTTTCAATTTGTTCTACTATCACACCTCATATTTGTAACCTAGAAATTACTGGCCACAGCATGGGAAAACACAATTACAGCTTCTCAGGACTGCACTTCGCATCCTGCCAAATTGCCATATGGGATCTCCTTTGTTGAGTCCAGGTTACTTTTTTCTTACTGAAGACTATATATGCACTCTTGGAGCAAATTGAAGTAAATTCAGACTATGAATGAGCAATTCAATCAGACCTAAGGTCTCAGAGAATGAGCTCACAATCATGGTTGAATCACACACAGACTGCTCTGATAAGAGCACAGTGGTCTCGCAGAACACTGATGAAGACATGGAGAACGAACACTCCCACAATTTCTATTCAATCAAATTTAACGCTTGAGTTTGCCTGCTCTTCATGGAGTTCTCTGGCCTTTAATTCCACACATTAATGTCAGAAATAATGTATTTGAAATATATATAATGTATTTGAATGTAGTTGAAAACATATCAGACACCAGAGTTGGGGTCATTCATAAATTGAATTGAGAATGAATGGTAAAGTCCAATTCACTTCCTGGAATGGAATTGGAATTGGAACTGCATGCAGCTGACAGTAAATAGAATTGGAATTGAATTGGAATTACAGGAAGTGGAATTAAATTCACAAAGAATTTCACTGAATTCTGTTGCTGAGCATTTATTTGTTATCGCATAAAGACATACATTTGAACTTTGTTCATGTTGATTTACAAATATCAAGCAATGTATGAAATAGAGTTGATCAATTGCAAGTAAATAAAAATGAGAACAGTACATTATGAGCTAATAATTGACTGAGAATGGTGATAAATTTCTGAATACATTCAATATATGATTACCAAATGTTTTGGTCTTGATTTAAACTTTATGTAATTCAA
>JAUMHP010000041.1:12089617-12102953 GCA_032361065.1 Enteromius trimaculatus | reverse complement strand
AATATAACACCCAGACTTTTGACTGTAGTGGAAGTAACAGGACATCCGTCTAGTACTAAATTGTAAGTCAAAAGATTTTGTGTATTGTTTTTTGGCCCAATAAGTAATATCTCTGTCTTGTCTGAGTTTAATAAATAGCAGAAAATTATTCGTCATCCAATCTTTTACATTTTTAACACACTCTGTTAACTCTGTTAATTTGGACGTTTCATCTGGTCTTGTTCAGTTATATAGTTGAGTATCATCAGCATTACAGTGAAAATTAATCCCATGTTTTCTAATAAATTGAATCTGACATTTTTTATAAGCCATTGAGTTTTGCAGACTAAAGATTGTATATCATACCACCTTTTGTGGTTTTAATTCAACTTCAAATCACACTGCAAGAAAGATTTAAAAATAAACAAGTTAATGGAAATTATTTTGTGTGCTGTAGTTTATTTAACAACATTTTGTAGATCTTTGAGATCCATTCTGCAGACATGTTCCTCCTTACCAGAACAGTTCAATGTTCTGGTGTTTCCCGAAAGCGTAGTTTGAAAGAACGTTTGCAGTTAACGTCTCAAACGTAGTCAGAACTACAGCTTTTGACCTGTGCTTAGAGGCATAGTTTTTTAGTCAACGTGTTATGGAGATCTCTAATCAGTTAAATAGCATAAGTTATTCCTCCACCACATGCGTGTGACGTCATTAACACTGGCCCTATGTTGTTGACTAAAGTGTTTTAAACAATGGAGATGTGATCGTGTTCAGGAAACAGTTGTGTGCAGCTACTTTGTTTCCAAAACAATGCATCATACTATGGTGGTTAATCAGCGAGTTACATTGTCGTTGGAGAAATGCACCCCTGGTTTGTCCACTGTAAATCACAAATCACTGTTGTCTCACAAGATTGTTTTTGGGAACAAAACCTGCTCTGCAACTTTTAGCTGCGCTCTCTGTGAATGTGTGAGAGATTCACACCTTTATCCACCCCCAAACCTCCACCCCAATAATCAGAGGTGGGTACGAGTTACATTTACTTCGCTAAATTTACTTGAGTAATTTTTTTAAGTAACTAATACTTTTAGAGTATATTTAAAAGCGGGTACTTTTACTTTTCTCAAGTAATTTTTGAATGAAAAAAGTGACGCTCCTCTCATTACTTCATGTTAATGCTGTTAAAAATTCTACCCTTTATTCCAGACAAGCCATCTACTTTTCTCTCAGCAGTGAATTCACAAATGATTCATTTTATTGAGTCAATTCTGTTCAAAGGCTTGATCAAACCATCATTTTGAAGAATTCGTTCAGTTCCTTGCAGCATGCGCTGATTCATCTAAAGTGGTTCTCAATCAGAGTTGTAACAGAGAGTTTAAGGACATCAGGACAATTAATATTGACGCTTACAGATCGTGTTTATATTTTACAGAAAAAACAGAATAAGATCCGTAAATGTGCATTCATGCGTGCTTCAGATATGTTTTTTACAGGTTATCTTAAGGGTCATTCCATTGTTTTGATGGTAGTTTTAGTATAACACTATTGATATTTTTTCTTTTTTTACTTACAAAATAGGTCAATCCGATGTATAATTGTCATTTGAAGCTTAATACTATAGAAAAGCAATAAAGTTTTTTTCAGTTAGTGTCTTCATCTTGTTTATATCCATGAATAAATTTGGCATATAGTTGCTTCAAACAATATTATAAACATCATTCTGTGTAAAATCGCAATTAATAATCGCAATAAAATCTTCAAGGGAATAATTGACAATTATGATTTTTGTAATAATGGTGCAGCCCTAGTGTGTGTGTACATATAATACATTTTACCTATATATATACAATTAAAAATAGACTATGGATATTCAGTATATGATCCAAAGTAACTAGTAACTAACTACTTAAGTATTTTTTTTTATTCAATACTTTTGAATAAAAATATATTTCTGCAAGTACTTTAACTTCAGTACAGTTTTTTAATACTCTACCCACCTCTGTTAATAATCACAATATCACTATTGTTGTATTTTATCTGTAGGCTACTATAAATAAGAACTTACGCTTAGATGCTTAGAAAGAAACAAACAATGCATTACATTTTATTTGATCTTTTTACATCTAAACAAAAACATTCATGTCCAAAAAAACAACAAATAATCAAACATAAAAAAAACAGTTCAGTGAATTTATTACAGAAAAAAAAAAAAAGATTATTAAAAGCAGTTCAGTAAATTGCAGCGAGTGATTTTCCTTTTCTCTTTTATTGTTAGATTAACAGATAGGATATTTGGACATATCTGTTACACATCAGATAGTTTTCCTGATCAGCTTCTTGAGCACTCACTTAAGTCAGAACAGATATGTTTGCGTGAATGCTTAAATAGCCTTCTGCAATTCTGTGTTATGTGTATTAATCGGGATCATGCGCTGTCAGAATTGCTGTTATATGCCCACTTTTCTGATGACCATGAGCACAAGAAGCAAACGGAGAAAAGGCAGACCTAAAGCTCTTAGAAAATATGCAGATAAACAAACTTTAAAATGTTTAATTACTATTTGGATTGGAAATGCCAGATGAGGATTTAATAAACCAACTTTTCTGAACCTCCAATTCTATTAAAATAAAGTTCCACCTTCATTTAAATCATATTTATATAGTGTCTAAAATTATATATTGATGTTGCTATAATGCGTTGAAAGTTAAATGTATTAGGTCTATATTTGTTCTAAAGACTAATGCATCTATAACTGCGTGTGGCTGATTTTTTTCATATTGGAAGCCGCTTTCTGAAGAGCGCGTTGCAAAAATGAAAAGAAATGATGCAAAAATGTATGCTTTACATGTTACCCTTGGGAGAAATTATCAGGAGACTTGGTGTTAGCCTTCACTGCTATGCTGATGATACTCAGCTCTATATTTCTTCTCAGCCAGATGAAACACATTAAATTAATCCAAACTAATGGAATGCATAGCTGAAATATAAAAAAAAAAGAATGACAAGTAACTTTGTCTGTTTAATTCTGATAAAAAAGTAGTGTTAATTATCAGACCTAAAAACCCCACATGTAATAATCTAGAATACAGTCTATCACTTGATGGCTGCTCTGTCAATTATTCTTCATCAGTTAGGAACCTTAGGTGTGCTGTTTGATAGTAATCTTTCAGTTTAAAAGCCATCTAGATGTATAACAGAACATATAGAACATATCTAAATTGTGACCTGTGCTCTCAACCTCAAATGCAGAAATGTTAATGACCTCGAGGCTAGACTATTGTAATGCTTTATTGGGTGGTTGTCTTGCACACTTGATAAATATATTACAGCTGATTCATAATGCAGCAACTGCTTACTAGAACCAGGAAGTATTAGCACAGTTCTGTCAACACTGCACTGGCTCCCTATAAAACATCATATAGATTTTAACATCTTGTTAATTACTTATAAAGCCCTGCATGGCTTAGCTCCTCAGTACTTGAGTGAGCTCTTATCACATTATAGTCCTCCACATGGCTGCATAGTCAAAACTCTGGCCATTTGATAATACCTATAATGTCAAAATCTACTGCAGGTGGCAGATCTTTTTCCTATTTTGCACCCAAACTCTGGAACAATTTACCTAATACTGTTCGGGAGGCAGGCACACTCTTTCAGTTTAAATCTAGACACCTCTCTTTACCCTGGCTTACACCTAATAAACTAATAAACATTTATTAAATAAAGCATTTTATTTAAACTGATTATTATTCAATCAAATTCGTTAAAGGATTGTTATGCTGCATTAATTAGATCAGCCAGAACCGGGAACACTCCCCATGACACACATTGTACTCGTTACATCATAAAAATAATGGCATCTATGCTAATATTAGTCTGTTTCTCTCTTATTCTGTTTCTCAGTCCGTATCCAGATCAGATGGTGTATCAGCAAAAAGAGATGATCTTCATCGGAGACCAAAACACCTAGATGAGCCCTGTGGACAGATCACCGGAACCAAATGCACACAAACAATATAGGTTCTTTGCACTATCTGACATGTGCTTAATATTGAACTGGAAATTAGGTGCTGGGTGTTCGGCCAAAGGAGAACTAGCCCCAGCCTGGTTTCTCCCAAGATTTTTTTTTTTTTCTCTCCATTTTCTCATGGATGGGGCTTTGGTTCCTTGCCGCTGTTGCTTCTGGCTTGCTAAGTTGGTGGCACCTAATTTCTAACAATTATTTCCGTTTTGATTACAGAGACCATCTCTGCATTTGATAAATAAACAGTTTAATCTTGTCATTACACATTACCATCACTCTATTCTCCTATCTAATAATGTTCTGTGCTTTGCAACAGTCTGTATTGTTAAAAGCGCTATATATAAATAAAAGTGATTGATTGATTGATTGATTGATTTCACACAGTTTGTTAGCTAGCTAAACAACAACAACAACAAAAAATATATCGATTAACCTTGTCTGGCAACCATGTGTTAATTTGCGTAACATAATTGATTCATGTGGAACCAATGCACCTCATTGTACATCTAACATACATGTTTTTTCTTTTCTCAGTGTTGTTGTCATCATGTCCTTGTCATTATTCTTTCTGACTGACCTACAAATCATATAATCATTTTAACATTGCGACAGAACCTATACAGCTCTTCTCACACATTCACTTCCAAGAAATACACATGTAACAGTGTAAATGTGTTGAAGGATCGCTAATCTGTGTACATGACTACTGATGAATAGTGACATGTAGAGCGTAATAATATGATTCAGCTGAGAGAACAGTAACTCTCTCGATAGCTCAGGTACATTCTGTTGCCATTACGTTCCACCAGTTTTGTCATATGTGAAACAAGTGGGAGAAGTCAATTCTGTTGGCCCCTTGATAGTTGTGCCCTGTTGTACATAATTACATAGAGAAGTGCTAGATAATATATTTGGGTATAATCACAGTGTGTGTGTGCTTTATATGGCGCGGACCCCTATTCCCTGATTAGTTGCTCTGATGAAATTGAATTATCTCTAATTCACTGGATTTGTGGTGATTAAGAGAGACGAATCATGCGAGAACTTAGAACGACAGCTCTGGAGCGGCAAATAAATGAACAACCTCCATGCATTTCCCTTTGTGGGGGATGCGAGCTGAAGCTGTCTCGCTTTAATTCACACAAGCCAGCTCTGCATTCGTCAAGCAAATGAGTGTTTTGAATTTACGTGGCTGTAATATGACATAATCAAGTTGTAATTTATCAATTAGAATAATTAGAAAGCTCATCTGATTTAATTAACATGCTGAAAAGGAAAGCAGTCATACAGATTTAATCTTCAGCCGTGCTTAGTTACAGCGATGGCATTTACAGTGGTTAGCCAAGTGCGGTGAACATTCATTACCTAGCAGCTTTACTGGACTTTACTAGAAAATTGTACAGACAAGTAGAGATAGGGTAACGCTTTCTATGAAACCAGAATTTATAATACATTATAAGGGTATTCTCAAGGCATTATAATGCATAATACAAATCTTTATAATGCGTTAGTTTCAACTGAAAAAAAAATGCAATGTTTATTATATAAACCTAAGAGTATCAGTAGCACTAACCTTTTTTCCCAAGTGCAACCCCTTGTGTCAACATTGTGATAAACCAATCGTTTTTTTAAAAAAACTGTTTAAAGTTTTTTGTGACTTTTAGGCTTATAATCAGTGTTTGGTGCTTGTACATCAGTGTCAGTCATCTATAACTTCCTATTATTGTAGGCATTACTCATGGGTAAGCTTAGGTTTAGGTGTAGAGATATGATCATTTTTTGCATTAAAATGTTGTTCCAGGGGCAACAAAATATGTTGACCTATAGGGACAAATCAAACTTTGCAAGTATGAGAACATTCTACCTATTAGTAAGTCTACTAATTGCACATCCTGAATTTGCAAAGTATCCTATTCTCAGTATGTCTGTTGAGAAACCATCAAATAAAGTGTTATATTTAGCAGACATTTAGTACTAATACACTAATGAAGTCTAGTTGACATGCAGTTGCAGAGCAAAGTTTGCATTTATGAGAAAAAACGTTGGAATTGTGAGATCATATATGTGCAGAAAACAGGCCTTCATAAGTAACTGCCTGTTATTACCTGCTTACCGAAAAGCATTCAAGTTACACCAAGCTACATTCTTGTGGTTTCTGCAGAGGGGGTCAATTTGCCCTTGTAGGTTAACTACTAACTAGTTTGAGTTTCTTTTTTTTTTTCAGTCAGTTAAAATGTCATCTTTATGTTTAGCTAACATATTGATACAAAGAATTGCCCAAATACTGTATTCTATAAAAAAAATAAAAAATACATAAATAAATTATAAAACTAACGCCACAGGGTAACAGCCTCCTGACATGTCATTTTCCCCTAAAACAATAGCACAAAAACTACACAAAAAAACACTTTTCCAAAACACCTGTAGTAGAGCTGTGTGAAGTAATGGCTCATAATAATCGCTGTGGTCAGAATAGGGATTTATGTCTTTGAATTTACATTTTTACACACAAAGATTCCATAACCCATAACCAGCTGCCAGGGTTTCTGGGGGAATTACCCTTCAACTGTCCATATGTAGAACCAGTCTACAGCAGCAAGGACAAATCACTCCATCCAATGACTCCATCTACATTTTTATTATCATTCTGAATCCAATTCATAGTCAGCTTTTTGTTCAAAATGTTGTTTGTATATTTATTTTTTTATGTATGAAATACATAGGTGGAGGGAGTGAATATCCAGTGCTCTCTCCACCTTCAATACCAAACCCCCAACTAGGTGTGTGTGTTCACTTTGGATGGGTTAAATGCAGAGCACAAATTCAAAGTATGGGTCACCATACCTGGCCAGAAGTCACTTCACTTCCACTCACTTTTCACTTATGTAAAAGTAGCTTATAGACAACTTTGTGAATGTTCCTGAGTGGTCCAACCAGAGCCTAGGCTTGAATCCAACAGATAATTTCTGGAAAAAAATCCAGCACCGATACAACCTGACAGAGCTGGAGAGCTAAGACGAAGAATGGCAAGATAATTGCCAAACACAGGTGTGCAATGTTTTTCACATTGTATCCAAAAAAAAAAAGGCTTGAGGCTGTAAAATTATGCTAAGCCTGGTTCAGACTACATGATTTTAGCCCGATTTTGCCACAGTCTGCCTGTCATAGGGTGTCGTGGGCATTCATAAATGAAGATGAGTGTCGGGATGCTCGATGCATCTCGTGTAGTGTGTCATAGTTCAAGACATCTCTGCCACACTTCACGACCTCAAGACAGAAAGACTAGCATGTTTAATTTTTTCCCCGTTGTACACGACAAGTTCAGTCACATCTGTGACACAAGCCAATAGGAGCACAGAAGTGCCTTTGTACAAGCTTTCAAACATACCAAAATGAATCAACAAAGACAATGGTATCGGTAATGGCATCAGGAATGGCAATGGTAATTATTCAGTTCTCTTTCACATAGGGTTGCCAACTCTCCAAACCCATTTGCTGCAAGAACACCGAGAACCCGCTTTAGATGAGAGCATCTGCTGATTGGTAACAGAACTGTTTCCCTTCTTTGCTGACGGTGCCACTAAGATTGAAGTTAAAGCTAGGGATAAATTCTCTGCTAAAGTGTTACTTGTCGGTTGTGGTTTCATATGAGTACTAGCAAATGTTTGATCATCTCAGTAACTTTATTTCCTGTCTTTAGACAGTGTGAGTGAATGTGTGTGTGAATGTGCCTCGTTAGTCCTAGGTAGTAGTGTTTGTAGTAGATTAGTTTTCAACAAAATAAATTGTGTTTCATTTATTTAAAACAGTCTTGTGTATTGTGTTTGGAAAGTCAACATTGCCAATAGATCCTAAAGCTACCCTGCTCAGAAACCCCTATAGTTCTTTAGTTTGTTGGCCACAGATTAAAGTAACTGATTAAACATACTTATTGATTAAGCTGCTGGACATATTAATTGACTAAGTGTATTTCATGTTTCAGACTTATGATAAACTGCAATCGAATGACTCTTTGAGCTCATTTGCATAGACTAACCCTAGAGCTAATCTAAAGGAAAAATTTGAAATGTAAGGTTATTCCCCAAAATTGATTAATGAATTAATATGTTAATAAATTTCCCTTTAACAGGGTTGGGGCCATTCATGAATTGAGAATGAATGGTAAATTCCAATTCACTTCCTGGAATGGAATTGGAACTGTATGCAGCTGACAGGAAATGGAATTGGAATTGAATTGGAATTACAGGAAGCGGAATTCAATTCAGGAATAATTCCACTGAATTCTGTTTATTGCTGAGCATTTATTTGTCATTGCATTTAAAGACATACATTTGAACAAGCAATGTATGAAATAAAGTTGATCAAATGCAAGTAAATAAAAATGAGAACAGTACATTATGAATTAATAATTGAATGAGAGTGGTGATACATTTCTGAATACATTCAATACATGGTTTTGGTCTTGATTTAAACATTATGTAATTCAATTACATGGTAAATTTCGATTACATAACATAAACAAATCAAATACACTTAATTTTATTCAAATGCATCAGTGTAGAAACACATGAACACTGAGCAGTGTGGACACTTGTGATCTTACCTGTTTTATTCACACATGACTGATGCATTTGAATCACATTAAGTTGATTTAATTTGTTTATGTTAAAGTTATGTAATGTAAATACATGGAACTTCATCATGTAATTGAATTAATAATAAAGTTTAAGATTAAGACTAATTAAGACTAAAACATTTGGTAATCATATATTGAAAATATTCAGAAACGTATTCTTTCTTGAGTAACCAAACGGTAGATGGTTCCTTATTGAATTTAATACAATGTTTAACAGACAAAAGAAACTGTCATTCAATTATTAATTCATAACGTACTGTTCTCATTTTTATTTACTTGCATTTGATCAACACTATTTCTTACATTGCATGATATTTGTAAATCATCATAAATAAAGTTCAAATGTATGTCTCTAAATGCAATGACAAATAAATGCTCAGCAATAAACAGAATTCAGTGGAATTCTTCCTGAATTGAATTCCACTTCCTGTAATTCCAATTCAATTCCAATTCTTTTTCCTTTCATTGTTGTTTAATTCCAATTCCAATTCCAATTGGAATTGTTGAGTTCATTCCTGAATTGACCCCAACCATGTCAGACACAATGGATGCAGCATCTGTAAGTTTGTTAAAATAGGTTTATTTCATTTATGCAGAAAACAATTTTGCATGCAAAAAATACAATGATTTTAGTGATTATGACCAGCTGATTGCAGTATCTTTCATACTTTAAAATCACACCTTTTTTGAAGTTGTAAATAAAACTAACTATAATACATTTGGCAAATACTATTAAGTTTTTACTGTCTATGTTTTTAACGAAAATAATTATTTTGCATATGAGTGATTAACTTTACATCAGTTTGTACCTTAGTGCTCAAAATAGGACACTGAAAATTTTCAACAACTTTGCAAAATCATTCATATCTCTTGCAACAGACTTGTTCACCCCCATATGACACACTGCCGTGACTCATCCAACGTCACATTTTGGCATCTTCTGATCTGTAGAATCCAAGAAAAAAAAAAAGAAAAAAAAAAAGTTCAGTCAGATTAGATGTTGCTCATAGCGATAGTGTTTTACAGCACATATTTTTTCTGAAACCTTTACCACACACTCTCAGGCTTACAATAAAAATCAAATAAATCATTGATGTGATCAGTCAATTAATACTTTAATCGCTCTTGAACTGAACATGGCAGAATGGTACACCTTACAGCACTAGAGGTTTAAGCTTTAAAACTTAGTATGCCTGTCTGGTGGTTTTGAAGGTCGTAGAAAACCATGAATTTGTATTCTGCCGCTGGCATTCTCAGAGTCTCTGGAGACCAAGGCCTGCTTCAGCTCAGCATTCTGATGTACCGGACAGCTCAGATTCAAATGTGTCATGTCGATGGGCCATGTTCACAAAGCTCCTGGGAGTCCAACATTCAACGCGGCACGGTGGACATCATCTCTGTTTCTCCGCAGAGATGCAGTGTATTATTTGTAAGTACTTGACCATAGAAATAATTGGCAAAGGTTCATACATCGATACCGGTTTTAGCTATCCAGTCATGAAATATGTATGCCCTGCAGCAAACAAGACAATCAAAAAATATCAAAGATTTCATACAGAGGACATACAGAGCAAGTGCCTAAGGCTAGAAATGTGTGCCCCAAGCACATTTTAAAATCTAATTATCTTGCACAGGGGCATTATATTTTAGACTTTTGCTTTTATTTTTTAACCTTTGTTGGATAGAGCATTGCTCTGACCTTTTCTCAGTCAGTAGGCACATCCTGCCAGCGGAATCTAATCTCAAATGTGCCAGGGGATATAACAGCTGTGGAAATGCAGAAACTCTCCATTCTGCCATTGCATAAACACTATATTTCATTTCTCCATCCTGCAGATCGCCCGGCATGGCACAGATGCTGGAAGGAAGTCACTTAGCTAAGACTTTGCATTGAATTGGTTTGCTTTCAATTTGTCATTCAGAGAAGCCTGTGGTTATGGTTCATGGGACAAAACAATTAAGAAAACGGAGAGGGAAAAGTAATTGATGCTCCACAACTTTTTCATTTTATACCAACCTTATGAGTTGGCACTGATAGGATGGTAAATATTTGCATAGTGTTAACTGAAGCGAACAAACCTAATTCCTAAAGACTATTTAAAATGTTCGTTTTAAAAACTCATATCTGCTAAAAGATAATTTTGCCATTTTTTTTTTTTTGTGGTATGCAATACGCAGATGGCCTCAAAGGTAATGTGAACTAAAAGAATCACTGTTTTCTATTTAAATATATCAATACTTTTAATATATATCAAAAAGAATGTTATTTATTTTATTGATGTCAAAGCTGAATTTTCACATCATCTTTCAGAAACATTGTAATGTGTTGATTTGTGTTGAAAACAGTTGTGCTGCTTAATATTTGTGTTGAACCTGTGATACAAAAAAACTACAGATTTTCTTTTTTTCAGGATGTTTTGATACAGTTCAACAGAACATTTATCTCAAATAGAAATCTTGTGTAATGTACCATAACTTGACAATAGATTTAATGTTTTTAATGTTTTCAGGTTTAATGTCTTTCATGAAAAACAGCACAGAAGGACTGGAAGGGCTATAAAAAAAAAAATTAAGAAAATTCTATTGCTTAATATAGGTGTATAAATTATGGCCATTATGGTCACTTAGCAACCACTCCCACCAAGTACATACCATCTGAACCAATCTTTCTTAACAAAGCCCTACAAAGTACACATCCCTCATAATATTTTTATCCCTCTGTTGTGTTTCTCCTCTCCGTAGGGGAGATGGCAGCTGCCAGAGTGCTCCAATTTACTGTACCATACCTATGTCTCTTTTAAAAATGTGGAGTTTCCTCTGTAACGATTGTTTGGAGAAGACAAAAACATCAGTACCCCGGGAAACAGCAATACCGCCAGCTACTATTCCATAGTGAATCTCGCTTCAATCTCAAAGGCAGTGCCAAAAGAAAATCTATCCACCCCATTAAGGCTAAACTCTTGCTTCCAGCCTTTCCTAAACTTATTCATCAGCATCTCCACATGCACCCCACTGAATTTAATCATGCTCATGTTCATAATGAGCTGAGCAGACTGTTGGAATATCTGTGGGACTTGTGCAGCCAACACCATGAGAGCAATGTGCTGATGGATGAGGTGATTCAGTGCTTTTTACATACTTCTGACTGTGGTGGCATAGTGATTGGTGAGAAAATATAGAAAGGAGGAAAGGTGATGTCACCCCAGCAACACTTGTGCATAATTCACATGGCCACTTTTGTTCAATAATAGATTACACATGCTTTAATGTTATACACATTCTTTTAGAGTATCAAAGAAGATAAATGATTGATTGATTTCATATCCAGTACGTAACAAATACATCAGAAGGCATGTAAGCCGAATAATTCAAATCAACACCTTTTTGAAGTTATCTTTAGACGCCAGCTTTAGAAATAAAAAACAGGTTTTAATTATACAGACAGCATCGCATGGCTAACACCAGAAAAGCACATCTGCCTACTTAGAAATATTGTCTTTAGATGTTAGTACATCTAATATAAGTACTGTCTGATGTTTATGAAATATTTTACAGGCTTGTCATATGGTTTTCTCTAATGACCAGTGTCAATGTGGTTCTTTCTGTTAAATGTAGCCGTAATGGTTACAAATAGGGGTGCAAAGAGTGCTTCACTGTAATTATTGCTGAGAATTCTTTCAAATGGAAATGCTTTGATGATCTCACCAATGCACTTACCTGCGTGAATCAAACCTTCAGAAAAGGTGTGCGGTAGATTTGGAACTGACTAGGATTGTTGATGATCACAGAGCTTGCTGATTGGCGATGAAGTGGCTCCAAATAAAAATTCACAAAATCATCTCTCCTGTATGAATTAAGCGAAGTTTGTAATGACATTGCTCAAAATGTCTTGTGGTCTCTTGACGGTAGATGGCCTTGAAGAGGCCATGAAACCTGGTATGTGGCGGTGAGTACCTAAACGTCCTGTGGTTTCAACAGCAGCATGCATTTGATCACAGAGCCTCTGTGGTTTGTTTGAGCTGAAGAGATGCTGATTGTAGAAACTAGAGAGACTATTAGACCTTGAAGTGGAAAAAATGGCTCGTTTAAAAGCTAAAATCAAGATGATTTTTACGTCTTTTCACACTGTTGGTAACCAAAGGAGATAGTTCACCTACACGGCAGGCTAAATTAGTCTTCTTTCAGACTTTAAGATTTTGACGTTGATTTTGTTAAATGGTCAATAGTAGCATGATAAAAGCATCGGTGAAACAGGGTAAAGTAAAGGGAATGTTGTGTCACAAAGTTCAATCTTCTCTAAGTTCTCTCTGAAATTACAGACTTTGGTCCTATCAATCGATGTTCCAGTGGAAAATCAGTGATGAGCTTGTAAAATGGGGGAAAAGAGTAACTGCGATGTAAGGAAATTCTATGGCATTGTTTGTCACCTTCCCTGTAGGGATTGTGTTAAAACACAGGAGAAAAGGATTTCAGACTTTAGCATTTGCAAATTTATTTATTGGCCCTCATGTCATCCCAAACCCATGAGTAACTTTTATGGAATGCTAAATCCTTTGTTTTGAATAGTCAAGTCAAGTCACTTCCTAGCGCTTTTAGCAGTGCAGATTGTCATTTTTTTGTCCATACAATAAAAAAATCAATGGGGTCCAGAATGTTTGTTGAAATTGGGGGGGGGGGGGGAGGGTGGACATCGAAA
>JAUMHP010000041.1:12067152-12086414 GCA_032361065.1 Enteromius trimaculatus | reverse complement strand
TACGTGTTCTCCGAATGCTTAAGAGGAGCCTCGCCTAGCCTCTGAAGGAAGTGTCTTGGAAGGACCAGTCCTGCCAAGGACGTATCCTTGACATTGAGAAACACCTGACTTTGCTCGTGAAATTGAATGTAGCGTCACAGGAAGTATGGCTTGTACAGGCTAGTACAGGTAGGAAATTCAAGCATGGCACTGTGTCATTTAAAGCCTTTTGTCACAAAAGACCTGTAAATGAAACTTAATTATTTTCCAATTTAAATGTGCATCTGATTACAGATATACACAAGTTTTGTATTTTAAAGAGAACCATTTTAAAGGGAGCATAATTAAGCAACCTTGAGTGTGAGATCAAAAAGTTGCAACTACCATTTATACCTTCTTTGGCAAAAACACAAGGCAGAAATGTAAGGTGCAGCCTCAGAATTCAGAGAAATTCAAAATTGCAAGGTTTACTGTAACCTCAGAATTGTGAGAATTATCTTGCAAAATGTTTTCCCCTAAGTTATTATCTCATAAATCTGATTCAATTCTGAATTTACGAGGACAGAAGTAATAAATCTGATATATAAACTAAATAAAGTGACTTAATAATTCTCGGTTTCCTTTTTTCTTTTTATCTCATTGCAGAAACAGGTCTCATAATGGCTTATCTGTATTAATTTCTCAAAGAAACTGTCCAAAAAATGACAGAGGCTTTTTAAGTATTGGGATTTAAGATTAATGCTGGACGTATGAGCCCAGTTTAATTAAAACTTGACATGCAGCTCAGTATAGCAAGACATTTTCTTAATTAATCTAGCACATTAAGCTAAAGAAATATGTCTCTTGAAAGCTTTGTGCCCTGATACTGAGAACACATGGCTCAGAGATATGACACAAGACAACACTTCCGGATGTGATGGAATAAAACGTCAGGTTTGCATCATTCAGCCTTTTAATAATCTGCCGCTTCAAGCCTACTGATATCGGACATATGTTCCTTTCAGGCGAGCGATGTTAAAATTATCATACATCATACGCTCTCAGATGCACCCTTGTTTTGTCACTTTCGCTCACATATGCTTCACAGGCTTTGACACTCATTAAGTCCTATTTACTAAAGCTGAAAAGCTTTTTGCTCTTTGGGTTTTAGCTGTGGAGATGTGCCTAGAATGAATAAAACACACTTAGGACATTGATTTGGTTACACTGTTGTTTGCACTTTAATTTCCCTCACTTAACCCAGGGAGATATTTCATTTAAATTATCTCTCGTCCCCCATCCAGCTATGTAATGTTTTAAACTGATTATATAGGAGATGACTAAGTGACTGTCTCTAGGACAAATGCCATCTTTTGGTTGGATGGAACTCAGTGCCAACTTACATAATCGGACAGCTTGCATTCAGTAGTATGATTGAGGAACACAATAATATAGCAATAATAGAAAATGAATCATGCATCTTTTATCATGCATTGAAGATTACCATGCATTAAATAACAGGAGAATTACCTTATTTGCTATTTGTTCTGTCTTTATTCTAGAAGACCTTATATGTGCAGAGTGGTTTCTCATAATTAAAGGTTCTGTATGCCTTGTACATTTTCAAAATAACAAGCATGAAATGGCCCTATTAGCTGACTCATGGTCACAGAAAAATGTTTCCTGTTATTTTAATATTTTTTATAGTATTGATTAACATTTTTATTCAGCGTAAATTTGCTTTAAATTTAAATTTTTTAAATTTAATTTACATTTTTGTAATTTTGTCATGGTTTTGTCCTTTTTATTTATGTTCAGCTTTAGCTTTATTACAGTTACAGTAACTTTAGTACTTATACATGTTCCAAGTTTTAAGTCTTCTATTTAATGTTTTATTTCAGCTGTATTTCAGTACATCTTTCTCTGTAAAAACCAGCCTTGCACACACACAAAAAAAGCCCATAATTTTTTTTGTACCCTAAAACAAAACACCCTCTGCTTCACTGCCTTTGACATTTTCAGTTTTGCTGATCCCTCTTTGGAGGGCTGGATTTTATAGAGACACTGTCTGATTAACAAAGTAGCCATAATCTCATACAGCACATTTAATAGCTCATTAATAGCTCTAATTAAAAAACAAACTCACTTAATTAGAAACTCAGAGCTGTGGCTCAATGTAACATTTCCATTGCAAAAAATATGAACTGTATAAATGAGACTAACTTTAAACGACTTCAGAAGTCTGTTATTAAAACTCAATGTAAAACAGAAGTCATATTTCAGCATATGAAATGTTTATTACAATATTGAGTTTTGTTTTTTTTGCCTGATAGACTGATGGATTGATTTCAGGCAGCCCAACATGAATCTGCGACACTATCGATAGTAAATGAAAAAGCCTGACTTTGCCACAAGGAACGAAAGCTAATGAAAGCCTGGCCATAGATTTAACTGTTTGGTAAAGTGATGAATTTCTCAGGGACAGACAGGGAAGAAAGAAAATTGGCGTGAAGCAAAGAATCCTCTGCTAGCTCTGAAAATAAGACTCCTGTGGTGCCTATGTATTGACCATTTGTGGAACAGATAAGCTTATATCAATGTGTGACTGAGAAATCGTCTGCATACAAATCTCACACATTTCTTATCTGTTCACCCACCATCTCACAAGAATTCACAGTTCAGAGGGCGCACATATCAGTGTCTGATGTCTGTTGGAAAAACACGCTGTCCTTTCTGACAAAAATGACATTTGCACCCTAAGCATCATTAAACAGACTAAGCGTTGTCTCAACTGAATTTTTCCTCGAGGTTTAGAGTGATGATGCTAGTCATCAATGGATTTTCTCTTGACAGAAGCCTGAATATAGATTTTTCTTATTATTGAGAATTTACTGCCATCAACTGGTTGAGACATGAACTACAATATAATAGGCCTAAATCAAAATTATTTTATCCTTTTTCCCCCCAGATACCTATAAAACTATTTTTTTTATATTTTATATTATTTTAGTTTATGATGGATATTATTCTGGTTGTTTACAGTCTATCTATCTATGTCTGGATGTCTGGAAAAATGTAGCCTATAGTATAGATCTTTGAGAAAAAAAACTATTGTAAACAGCCACAATAACAACAACAAGAATACTCATGTTTAAATTATCCTTCATTGGTATTTTCAAGTTAGATGGTATTTTTAAGTTATTACTAAAACGTAAATAAAAATAATAACAAATAATAAAAGTGAAACAGCTATATGGCCTGATCGGAGATCAGCGCTTTAGATCGCTGAAGGAAGCGTGACGCTTTGAGTCACGTGCACAGCTCGAGCACGTCACATGATCAGCTGATGACTCCTTCCCCTCTGATGGATGCAGGATTTCCAGCCTTCACCGCTTCGAAGGGCTCACAGGAATCCATTTTTCATCAAAATATAATCATCTAACAGAAAATAACATCAGCGTAGCTTTAGGTTTATTCGCAGGAGAACCTTTAGATAGCAAACCTGGCGCTGTTGTTGGAGTGGATGATGAACGGGCACGCAATTTTATACACCGGGGTCACTTTGGCCTTCTGGACGACCATCCTGATCGTCGGTGAGTGCTAATGAGACCACCTGACATATGGACATTATTAACACACGCATCTTAAGAGAGTCATGTTTGTTGATTTATACATAGTTGCCTTTTCTATTTCGTTTCTGTTCTTTACGTCTCTTCGACCGGGTAGCCATGTTTTTAGCTTGCCTTAACTGACGTTAGCAGTCATGTACTAGCACGACTACGTCAAACATTAATTTCAATGTCGTTTTAATTGTATTGAACGCAGTTATCTAAAATAACGGTGTAAACACTTTCAATTTAAGTTATGGAGTTAGTAGCAATCGTTTTAAAGGCTGTAATAAGATATACACCTGCTCTGATTTTATTGTGATGGAGTTGAAATGTTTCTCTGGTGTTTGCATTTTCACCTTTTACTCCACACGTTGGCTGTATTCGCACAGGAGAGTAACGTTAGCAACGTTTAATTCAATATGTAGCTATTGTGGGTTTGTTATAGCAGTTATAGGGTAACTTGGTGGTTTTATGACCAAATGAGGAAGATAGCTCTCACATGACTGTGAGCTTTCACACATACCCTTTAT
This sequence comes from Enteromius trimaculatus, assembly GCA_032361065.1. Lineage (NCBI taxonomy): Eukaryota > Metazoa > Chordata > Actinopteri > Cypriniformes > Cyprinidae > Enteromius > Enteromius trimaculatus. The sequence goes on along the minus strand of JAUMHP010000041.1, from coordinate 12,082,315 downwards.
GACTCTGTAGAAAATATCTATCCATATTATGCCTTTTATTTAGATTATGCCATTTTGTAAGATATTTTCCTGCTTTAAAATTATCTTTTATTTTTATTTTGTCTAGATAAAAGTTCTGTCACCTTTTAAACTTTTTTTTATTATTATTATTTCTGGTTAACCTTAAGCACTCAACGAAAAAAGTTCTAATCCATGATTCATTGTTCTTTCTTCACAGGTATTTGCTATACAATTTTTGACCTTGGATTTCGATTTGATGTAGCATGGTATGTGATCATTAAGACCAGTTTTTAAACCATAAAGTATGACTTGTGCATGTGATATGCTACCACAGTCAACAAGACAAGACCTATTTTAAGACTTGAGATGAATGAAATGCTTCTAATAAAGTCAAGATAACCTTTTCTGTTGCAGGTTTTTAACAGAGACTTCTCCATTTATGTGGGCTAATCTTGGAATTGGCCTGGCCATCTCTCTGTCAGTTGTTGGAGCTGCATGGTAAGGCTATTTCTGCTTTTTTTGTGTCTTACAGAAGTTGACGACTCAGAAAAAACAACATCTTGGAAATTTTGACATGTTGTAGTGTAGTTTTCCATATCCTCTTCTGCACTCAGAGCTCCATAAATATATGCGTTCAACTATGTATTTCTATCAATAGCTCAATCACCAAAATGAATATTGTATTCTTTTTTTTATTTAGATATTTGAAATATGATAATCAAACAGTAAATTACAAGCTTGTGACTCTGCAGGGGGATTTATATCACTGGATCCAGCATCATTGGTGGTGGAGTCAAAGCCCCTAGAATCAAGACCAAGAATCTTGTCAGGTATATGCAGTTTACTTAAAAATAAACCTTTAAAACATTATATGCAAATGTGCCCTTTTTGGTATCACATAGGCGATTGCGATATATGAAATATCGTTATGTCTTTTATTTTTTAAAAAAAAGCCTGTACTTTTTTTTTTTTTTCCTAGCATTATCTTTTGTGAAGCTGTTGCCATTTATGGGATCATCATGGCAATTGTTATTAGCAATTTGGCAGAGGTAAGTTAAAACTGATTGACCCATGTGTTTAAAATGCTTTGGTTATTAGAGCGAATCTAATGTTAAAGAGATTTGTTATGTTGTATTTGTTGTGTGTTAAAAGCAGATGTTTTTCTTTATTATTATTATTATTATTATTATTATTATTGAGCTTTTTTTACCATATTTAAATTCTGCATTACATGAACAACTGTAGTAGGTGTAAAACTATTTTTTTTTCCATTTCCTATCATTAAGAACTTCTCTGGTTCGACTCCAGAGACTATTGGGTCAAAGAACTACCAAGCAGGTAAATTTAGCTACTGTATATCACTTCCCATCTGACTTGAAATATTTTCCTCTGCCTCTGTAAAATGACTGGATGCCACATTTGTGCTGTTTCGTTGTTCAGGCTACTCCATGTTTGGTGCTGGACTCACTGTTGGCTTTTCAAACCTCTTCTGTGGCATCTGTGTTGGCATTGTGGGCAGTGGAGCTGCCCTCGCTGATGCTCAGAATGCCAGCCTCTTTGTCAAGATCCTCATTGTTGAAATTTTCGGCAGTGCCATTGGACTGTTTGGAGTGATCGTAGCCATCTTGCAGGCAAGTTGTTTTCTAATACTTCTATAAACGTTCTTCTATTCTTGTAATATTTCAATTTGAGCTGTTGTGGTCATGGTTTAATACATATGGCATAGCACAGCAGAAACAGAATGTATGTTCATAAAATATTTGTTTGGAATACATAAAGAAAAGCATATTTGTAGAACCTTTTATAAACGCTCCTTTCACATTGACTCCAAACTTTTCGCATGCATTTTCGGTTTTTCTGTATTTGCTATTAGCATGACCTTAATCATGTGATTTCTTGTAACAGCAGAACATTTCAGTTGTTTAAAACATTTTGAAATCTGAGAGATGATACTGGGCTTTTTTTTTTTTTAAGAATTTATTTCTTTGAATGTATTTATGAACTCATTTTACTTTAAAAGCATTCCTCAGTGGCCTTTATTCATTACCCAAGTAATAATCATAGTCATGATGCATTTTTTTTATGCCAAGAGTGATTATTTGTTGTGGATATTGCAAAAAAGAATCAGTTACTTTCTGTTGGCCTTTTTTTTTTTTTTTTTTTTCTCCATCCAACAGCACTGTACTATACACAGTACAGCAGTATTACTGTAATTAACCCCATTATCTATATATTATGTTGTCACTGTCATTAGATGGTTTGTGTTTTAAAGTAAAATGTGTATTGTCATATTGTATCTTGCATTTGGCCAGAGTACTGTTTTTTTTATTTATTTTTTTAGCTTTTTGTCTGAATAATGCTTTTGTTTCACTTCTTCATTTCATTCTTGGTTTGAATGCTTTCGTTCACCTAACAGTGTTTTCATTAAGCATCTTCTTCCCCATCTGATTTCCAGCTGGGTGATCTTTTGAATTATTTGTCATTTAATATCCATCTAGCTACTTATGACCACCCTCTGGAAAATGAATATTTTATCACCATTTCCACTCACACACTGTAAATTGATCTGACGTGCATGCTTAAATTCAGATTGAGATTATTAAGCCACACAAAAGCAGCTCATAATAAAAATGGCTTCAAGTGGGTTCTGTAGCTGCAATAAGATATTTACGATGTTTATATCTTTTTGTTCTATCCATTCGATATTTTGTGTATTCAGGATTATATTTTATGCCTCATTGTGTTTTTTATTTATTTTTATTTTTTTTAACTTTCTCTCTCGCTCTCTCTCTCTGTTTAGACATCGAAAGTAAAAATGGGAGATTAGATGACTACACAACCTACAGATCAAAGATGCTGTGTTGCTGGTGCAAACAGGAGGTGTAAATACATAGTAAATTATTTAAATGTATTTTCCTTTGTGTCTGTTTTTAACCATCGTTTTCTGAAGATTGAAATATTATATGTGCACCAATTTGTCTTAAAAGAGTGCATGATGATGTCAAAGGCAGATCTTTGACGACTTTCACACTTAGTTTGGCATCTTATAATTTTGAAACTGGAAATATCACTTAATGTTTTTGGCCATACCTTCATGATGTCATAATATCCAATTTAAATGATAGAATTGTTCCTTTTTTTAAATTAAAAGGTATTTTATTTAGTGAAATAGCCTAATAATATAAACAGTGATCCTGCATATGGTGACAGAACAGACTGTCTGTAGACCCGATGTCGGGGTCTGTTTTGACACATAGGGTGTTATGTTTGTAATCATCTCAAATTCCAATATATAGTTCGCTGTGATTGTTCTGTACAGTACATGAAAAGTGATAAATTGCATTAGTGTGGTTCTTTGCATTGGATGGGTGTAAATCGTAAAGTATTTTCTTGATCGCTGTATGCAAGAATGTTCTTGTATTTGCGTGATGACACCTGGGGTATCCGGTGTGCTAGACCTGATCTCACTCTCATGTGTTGAGTTCTTTCATGTAGCTGCTGAATTCAAGTAAATGCTATCTTTAAGAAAACAGTTAAAAAAAGAATAATACCAGTCTCCAATCTCCAGTTGTATTTCTACCAGTGTAGACCCTCACTTTGTAGGGCTTTCTTCAGTTCTGGCTGGTTATAAATGAGAGGAAATAATAATCTGATCTGTGTACATATTAGAAGCAGTTTGTTTTTTTGTGAAGCATGAGGATGTTTGCCATTCTGTATTTCCTAGTTGTCTTGTAATAATCATTATTTTTGTTTGTTTTCTTTGAGAGGCAAGAAGTGGTCTTTATCTCCCAGGACACTGGTGGAGCTTGTTTACACCATGGATTTAAAAAAAAAAAGAAAAGAAAAAAGCTAAAATAATTTTGACTTTCCCCCTTAATATTCTGAGAACAAAAGTCAGTCAGAATTGCAAAATAGTTTACATTACAATTCCAAGTTTCTATCTTACGATTCAGATTTTTGTCTTATAATTCTGAGTTTCGAAGTATACTTATCTCACGCTTAAAAAAAAAAGAAAAATTCCATTCCAATTGCAAGTTTATATCTAGCAATTTTGACTTTAGTTCTCAGAATTGCAAGAAAAAAATCTGAATTGTGAAATGTATTTGATCCCGAATTGTGCTATGAGGAGAACAATTTAACCCATGGCAGAAACAAGCTTCCTTAATAAGTTACTGTAAACTCTGTGAACAATGTTATATTTTCTTTGCGTTTTTTTGCGTCAGTTAATTATGAAAATAATCTTCTAAAATCAAGTTTCACAGCATAACAGCACTGCAAACAGATGTGTGAGGTGGACTTCAATTGGCCACAGATCTGAGATGCTGTATTTAAGCATACAGAAATGAGGCTGGATTTTAAGATCTCCGTTAAACAACCAGCATTTTTGTCCATTTGTAATGTTTTTGGAGGGTGAATTTTCAGTGTTGCATCAGCTGAAATATTTAAAGCTTCAACCCATTTATCCCTCACAGCCTCATGCTTAAATATGGTGTTGTCCCACTGTTTATAGCCTCGATCAAACTTGTAAGATCAGTCGGCTTTCATCCAGCTCTGCTGATATCTTTACTATCTATGATGTTTTTGTGAAGTGGAGGTACATACTAAAAATGATTTTACTAACTCCTGAATGTCCAAAATCAGCTTCTGTTAAATATCTGTTTATATTAATGATCAATCAGATCACATGCTCCATCCGTAAAGCACTGTTCTTGTGAATCAATTCCAGTCTAGTGACCAAGATTGTTTTCTTGCACTGGATCTGTGGAGAGATGCGTTCCTCATCTCTCATCGTTTTTTTATTTTTATTTTTTTGTTACATGGATAAGTGTTTATTTTAAAACATTCCAACTTAGACCTGGTTGTAATCAACCCACTCCTGATGTCTCACATGGCGAGGCTGCTATAGGCCATTCTTGTGGAGCTTCCAGGACCTGGATCGGCTGTTTGTGGTTTAGTGATTCAGGAGTCGTGCGGTAAAGACAACCTCTTAACCATTTCTCCTGTTTCAGTGATTGTCAAATATGTTAATGTGGTGATTCCATTGTTTTGATGTGTATAAGTGGATCCTCTAGACTCCATAATTGTCCTTGAAGAAATAAAAAGAAATGTGAAAAAGTTCAATGCATTGTTTTTTGTTTTATAGTTGCTAGTATTATCACAGCATTAATATCTTTCACAGTTTTAAATATTGACTGTATTTTATGTAATATATTTCTCATTTTTAGAAGTAATGTTTAAAAGGGTGTCAGGCTCAGTTCCTGATTCTTCAGAAATCATTGAAAAATGTTGATTTAGTGTTCAAGAAACATTTCTTACTGTCAATGTGGGGGGAAAATGCTGGTAAATATTTTATCAGTATTCTTTGAGAATTTTTTTTTTTCTGTTAAAGCAGTAATTTCCAGTGGGTTCTGCAGTTGCATCTTTTAAAGGTTATGGCTGTTATTCAGTCTATTCATAATTTATGGTCCTGGGGCATCAGATTGTATTGGTCAGTTTTGTTTTTAACAATGTACAGTTCTTTACTGTCACTTTTGATCAGTTTAGTTCAAGAACAGATGGAAATAGGCCATGCAAATAAAAATGAAACATGCATAATGTAAATTAATAAACTGAAAAAATATATATTTCTAAATTTGATTATGTATTTAATTTTCTGCAGTGTACACATTTATTTTTCGAGTAGGCCTAATATTTATTTATTTATTTTGGTTTTGTAGAAAAGTGGGTAAAATCTGTCCTTATTCTTGAACATAGCAGGATAACAGTATTTGTTATGGATGTCTTGAAGCGAATTTTTTACATGTTTACATTTACAAGATTTTTATTTATTTTATTTTTTTTTACAAAAACTAATGGTCCGTTTTTCCTGTTTAAAGCAAATCAACATAATCAACTCGGGAAAAAAAGTCCATATCATAAAAGAGAAATTGCCAGTGTATACAACGATGTGCATTATTTTACCTTTAAAAAAGGTTATTCATGATTTATTAAGTGCAGTATTGTTTAAGCCTCAGCGATCTGGTGACAGCTTTAAACATCCACCAGATGGCGCCAAAGTATGCGGCACTGTATCATGACTTTTAAGTATCTTGTTTAGCAGGTGCATCGCTTGTCACGGCTGCTGTTATATATAAGCATATACACACACGTATACGGTATCCCTTTAAGAAACATGAATCTACACTCAGCGTCGCCTTCCATTCGTGACAGCAGTAACGTGCATTTCATTGTTGACTGAACTGCAGTGAACAAACATTTGACCAGAGAGTGGACCACGATGTATGGTTGTTCCTCTCGCGCTCAGTTCTACACGTGTGTAACTTAAAACGCATGATATTTGAAAAAGAGCTGCTATTAGGACAAAAACAGGGCTTACATAAAAGTAGTTTACTGAAATGATTAAAAGCAGAAATACAAAAACAAAACAGTACACGGTTGCATGGCAAGACAGCTATCAGGCTATGTTAACTGCACCCTCTTGCGGCGAGTAAGCGCACCCGTTTGAGCCCTCCGAGTCTCCGTACTAAAGAAAACCTGCCTCCTTATGCCTTTATTCGCACACCCATCATCTCTCCTCGCCAAAAAACAGAGAACGGACAGATGAAAATACACAGCAAAATATTTAGTATCATCACTGGAGTGTACGCTTCTGTCAAGGACTCTCAGCAACATGGAGATATATAATATTCGTGCAATATGGCATAATCCTTTCATCAGTGTGCATTTCTTTCCGAAAAATGAATTAATCGGCGTTGTCGGCAGAAAGAAATAACGCTTTCCGGCAAGTAACTCCCTCGTTTTATATGGATATTATGATTAAACTAACTGTATTTCACACAGATGACACATTTATGGCTGAAACTGACAGTTCTTCCGAAATAGACAGTCAGCTGAAGTGAATACAACAAAGATGAATCCCTTATAGAGGAGCTCCCTAGCTCGCGAAGGATCAAGGTAAGAAATGGCATGGTTGTGTTCATGGTTTACAAATTTCAAACATTTTTTTTTTTTTTTAAATCTCTGCATGACTTCCTTTGAACGATGCTCTTTGTTTTCCTCTTATATCGCATGCTATCTTTATTGCCTGCCATCTTGATCAAGGCGTAGAGATATTCCACGTAGAGATGCCTCCTATACAATCTCAACTCCTGGCCAGATCGCAGTACCACAAAATAGGCTTTATTTTCATCGACATGCACATTTCAGCTCCTCCCAGCAGAGTCGAGTGTAGGGAAGATGCTGTGTAATGGTACCCACAGCATCCATGGACAGCATCTTGCCCAGTGCCTCCAGATAGGAAGCTGGCAGGACATGTGGGACTTTGTGGCTGGAGATCAATGAGCATGGAGAAGAATTCACTTTTTATGAAGTCTTTTTATGATGTATAATGCACTGCAATGGTATTTTAATGCATTCTTTAAATGCACAATTTTAGTTACACATAACATTATAATTTATACATTGATATTGGGACTTTCCATATTTCACATCTGTACTTTTTCTTAAACACGAACAGGTACATTTTAAAATCTTTTATTATTGGTTATTATTTTTATTAACTTTTTTTTAACAGACTTAATGGGAAGTGTTATTGAAGTGTAATTGTGGTGAGCTTGAGGTGGTTTATGAATCAAGCCTGGAGTAACTAGAAATATGTTGAATATTTACAAATGTTTGGCACATATTAAACAATTTCTTATTAACCTTTTGATTAGTAAATTATATTGACGAGAGCACATCATGGCACGTTAGTCTCATGGCAACTGCTGTTTACGGGTCCAATTAACATGCAGCTGTTCTCCCTATTTATTTAATCAGTGATTGCAGTATATGGTGTTAATTGCACATATTGTAATACAGTCCATTTTTAAATAAACATCACATTTGTTTATTGTCAGCCCATACGGTATATAGCATTGAGTCACTTCATGTTTTTTTCTTTTTCGATATTTTAATGGGTTTCAGGATTGTTCATTCACTTCTAAGCAAACCATTTTTCTTTCTATAACCTTTCAGAATCCTTTTTTCGGGTCTGATTCTGCTGTACAGTCACAATCCCTAACAATAACACACACTTGTCAGTAAGGTTTGAATCGTTTGAACAAGTTCTAATTTTTAAAATAATTTTCAAACAAATAAAATACAATTTAAATGTTTTTTTGTCTTTAAGTAAACCAGAATTGTTTCCTTTTATTCGGATTCATTCTGCTTTAACAGTGTTATGATGGTGAACATAAATATATGCGTATCACAGTAAAGGTGGCAATTGGTCGTTTCAGCTTGACTCATTAGCAGTCAATCACTTTTGCTGTCTGATATGTGCTCCATTAGTTCTCAGTGGATCCTCTGAATGACTTTCTCTCAGCGTCTGTATCTGTTCCTCTCATTCACCCACACAAGCTCTCTTTCTACAGCGTGATACCTGAGAGCCCATGGTTGTCCGTTGGTCCATTTTACAGTTTGTTTTAAACAGGAGCTGCTCTGTTTGGCTAATCTACCTCCGTCCACCAGAGATAAATGACCTTTTGAGTCTGCCGCGATTCCTTTTCTTGCTAGGTTTTGATTGGAAATTAGGAGCAAGTGTATGTTTTTACATGTAAATGTAGACAACGGATCACTGGTCATACAGATGAGAAGCAAAACCGTTGGGATTATTTGTCATGGGAACAGTAAGACCCGTGACACAAAGGTGGCATGAAGTGGACTGCTTTGTTTTGAACACTGTTTGGTTTTTGTATCTTCCTCAAAGTTTAAAGTTCATTTTTCTGCACTCATGAGCATGAAAATAACAAATTATTGGTTATTACTAGTTGCGCCCAGGGGTACAGAATGTGTTTGTCGTTTGTGGTTTATTTCTTTGGGAGTTGCAAGGGTATTTAGGTGAATGGGGATAATCATGTCTAAGTCTATCCAGATGCCAACTTAGAGGTCCGTCCAAACGAAGGCTTCAGCTGTGGCGATTTAATTTGTCTCTTGGCTCGGAGTAGAGTGAGCAGCTGGACTTGAGGCAGGCAAAAGCTGGGGCCGAGGTCTGTGGAGCTTACAATCTAACAGAGCTGGAGCGCAGCCACCCAAGACTTCCTTCTGCTTGTTTGTGTGCTGTGATATACACTGTGTATAGAGACAATGCTGTCTCATAATTAGCCACTCGGGTTCACACGTCGGTGCGAGGACATACCTTTGTTATATTCCGGATTAGATACATTTCAAACCCTGAAGCGTAGTGAAAGGACTCGATTATGTAACTGTTTAGTGTTCGTGTAAGGCAGCTGAAACTATGTCAGGCTTGAGTTGGCCTTACTGGGTTTAATACACGTTGAGCTCATACAAATGTGATTGTGAGGTAATGTTGATTACCAGAAATGTGGAGCGGCATTGTTACTGTTAAACTAAAACTAACTTGCTTTCATTATTTTTTGTCGTTTATTATTATTTTTTTTAATGCATTTCACATGTGCGCATTGTGACGATTTGTTTGTCAGGAAAGTGGGGTAACAATTACCTTGGAGTAACTGCACTTTGCATCAGTGACACGTGGGAACTGAAGTCTTTTACGCTGGCTGTATTAAAAACTGAGGAGCATCATTTTGTGGAGGCTTTTAAAGAACAGTTCCTGTCTGTTGCACGTAAGTGAACAACCAAAACGACAACCATTGGAACTGACAGTGCACGCAACATGGTTGCCGAAATTCGTCTTTCACGCTATGAACACATGAACTATGTCGCTCGCATGCTGCAGAGAAGTGTTTCAGTGAGTCTTGCTGTTAGGGTTTGTGAATGCTTTGGTCAAGGTGGCGCGGCTGCACGTAGCAGGAGTAGAGCAGAAGCGCTAGTGCCGCGCACGATAGTTTCGGCGCCGAGTCTATTTTTGCTGCGCCGCTTGCGCTGAATTAAAGTGACAGTGCGTTGTTCTTAATCTAAATTCAGGTGTAGTTGCAAATAGTGATTAATCCTGATTAATTTGATTAAAAATTGTAATCATTTGACAGCTCGACATATAGTATGTATTTTGAAAATATTTGCATGGATTTGCATGTACGTATTTATATTCATATAATTTATATTTTTTGTAAATATATTTATTGTATAAACATTTTTTTTTTTTACATATATACATGCATGTGTCTGTGTTATACATATCAAATATACACAGTACACGCATATTATGTGAACAGAAATGTTATTTTGGATGTGGTTAATCGTTTGATAGCACTAATTAAAATACTAATAAAACATTAAAAACGCAAAAAATACTATAACTTAAGCAAAAATTACACTAAAATTACAAATAAAATATCTTATTGTAAAAATATATTACAATACTATAAAAATAATGTAAACAAACATGAAAATCTTTAATTAATTGTTGTGTATTATTTAATCTATAAAGTGAGTTTTTTTACGTTTTACGTGCCTCACTATAACCCAATATTTCATTTGTTTTGTTGTTTTCAAGAAAAAGGAGACACTGATTAAAATGATTCTTGTAGCCATTAATTTAGCTTGTTTTGAGCATAGTTTATTTTTTTCGTTTTGTTAGACACTGATTAAATACTGCATTGTTGTAACTACAGCATTACTGACATATTAGCATCGTATTGTTTCCATTTTTACACCTCTCGTATTTCCCAGACCAGTCGTTTTCTCGCGTAGTTTCTCTAAGCTATTGTAGAGAGGGTAACACAACACAGGATCTAAGTAAGTGATGTTTACACCGCAGGAGTGAGTTGAATGTGTTTCGAAAAGTGTAGGCTACACTTGAGGTGAGATTGAAAGCGTAGCTGAGTGGGTCTTCATAGCAGAGTACCATTCAGTATAATCTGAAATTGATGTCACGTTTGCATCCCACTGAACAGGTGCTGGCCACAGATTTCCAGCCAGAGGAGGATGACAGCCTGCAGGCAGAAAAGCACACTTTTAATGTGGAAAAATCGTCTTAGGTCAAGGAATTTTAGGCGGATATTTTCAATATGTGGGCTCTTAGCTGCCTCCCACTCAATATGAAGCATCTAATTAAGCTCATTTTAATCTTTAGCGATTAGTGGGTGGGGTTTTCTTCTGGGATGTTTTGCTGAGTCTGACTTTGTAACCCAATTTGAGCTTGACAGCTTTAACCAGAGTATTGCCAAAGCTGTTTGAAGCTTATGCAAAACAACTTATGCCTGTATTATGTTTCTTTTTAAAGAAAATTGATTTTGGGTTCCTCACTGATTTTTGTGTTTTAGTAGTACCTGTGAATGATGCGTTGTTCTTTTGTGTATTTTTTCCTCTAGCGCAGGTTAATATAAAAAGTCTAGTAATGTAAAGCAGGCAGTGTTTTGTTTAGACAGTGAGGATATGTTTTTCTGAAGCGCACCCCCTGTTTGCCATTGGCCAGTGAAACAGATAGTCCTGCCCCCCAAACTCACACCATTGGATGAGCCATGTCTTGAGTTGATCGGATGCTGAAATGAATATATCTTTGTAATACCACTTTAAATAGAAGCACACAGTTTTACATACACAGTAATACCGTAATTGTAAATGTACATCACAAAATATTGGCAGAATGGAGAACACTTTAGGCTGTTACACAGTATTACTTTTCAATAATGTTCAACTCATAGGAGTGGCAGGATGCCAATAACCCTGATTAACAAAGGTCTTTATGTCCCAGATCCATATATTCCTGTAGCATATATTGATACCTTAGTCTAATTCATTAAGATTTTATTAAGAGTCAAATTCAAAGTCGTAAAAAGCACCCTTCTCTGTTTTTAACGGCTCTCCAGATTTAAACAGTATGAAACACTCTTTACATTAATAGAAGCGTAAGTGTTTTATAAAGTGGCATGTAGCATATGTTGTTTGCAGAGCTCTAGAGCACAAGTTTAGGGATGTGTGCCAGTGTGAGGTGAGTGCTGTCATGTCCACAGGGAGGCTGGGATTCAGAGTAATGAAATGATAGCCAGAGGCCAGTGACTCTCAGCTCCACTCTCTTCACCTGCTGCCATGAGTGTTTATCAACTCTTTAGTCCTGCACGGGTATGACATGTCATGCCACTGACCCCTCTACTTCACATCCATGTGGCAGTGCTGGGAAATGAAAAAAAAGGAGAAAAGAAATATACATATCTATAATATTTACATATAGAATAAAACATAGTAGTTTATAATGTAGCCTATAATTAAAAACAACCACAATGTGACTAATTGTATTTGTTTATGGTGTGACATGCCAAAATACTGTATCATATTATACTCTTGGTGTAACGTCACACCATATTATGTTGCATGCTGTTAGAACAGTCTGCAGCCTAATTAAAAACAACTACTATTCTCGTAGCATGTCCACTTTCACAGAACAATACTGCTTTGAATGTACCAATTTCTACATAGAGAGGGTAGAAGCATGTTTTGATGTTTATTTCGAAATTCTCAATTGAAATTTATGAACCCTTAGGGGAATATCCGTATCAGATGAAATCCTAGACATTTTTGACCGTCCATAGAAAGCAACGCAACTACCACATGTTTAAGGCTTTGAAAGATATTGTTTGGAACAATTTGAGTATTTAATGACAGCTAACCCTAAAATTCAATGGGAATGCATTTTTTTTTTTGGTTTTGTTTTTTTATGTGTGTTTGCTATGACAAAACTATGTTTATTGGTTTATATAAAACAATACATATATATGTTTTTTTTCAAGGAAAACTGAGCTTTTTGAAACACGCTCTCCAAAGTGGATAAATTTGAAAACGCCGTTCTCGCGTGGCAGTGTGGATTGTGAAAATGGAGGCTTTCGAAAACGATGACGCATTTTAGTCATATGATGCAGTCAGGTGACCAATTCAACTGATGGCGCACAGCATTGTACAGCAGTTTTGTTTTGTTTGCTCTCAATTTTGACAGCCCTATTAAAGATTTATATCAGTTTGTACATGCTCCAGATAGCTTTTCTTCAAAGAAGACATAATGTAAGTAAATAAACACCAGATGGAAATGACGCAGATCGAATCGTCTTACGTTTCACTTATGCGCAGTACAGGAACGTAAGCATTTTCAGTCATTTCAGCGTGGATGATCAACTCTTCAGAAACAATTGAAAACGATAGTGTGGACGCAGAGCATTTTTAGACTAAACGACGTTTTTAAATTTATCCGGATTAGTGTAGACGTAGCCTAAATCTGTGTTAGTGAGCACTTCTCCTTCCCAAGATAATCCATCCATCTCACAGGGGTAGAATATCAAGATGCTGATTAGACAGCATGATTATTGCACAGGTGTGCCTTAGACTTGCCACAATAAAAGGTTCTAAAATGTACAGTTTTATCACACAGCACAATGCCACAGATGTTGCAAAGGTATGTGAGCGGTTTGCTGATGTCAGCGTTGTGGATCGAGTGGACCAACATTCTACAGGCCACAATCAACAACCTGATCAACTCTATGAGAAGGAGATGAGTTGCACTGTATGAGGCAAATGATGATCATGCCAGATACTAACTGGTTTCCCCCCAATAATCATGCTGTCTAATCAGTATCTTGATATGCCACATCTGTAGATTGGATGGATTATCTCACTTACAGAGATTTATGAACAGTATTTGAGAGAAATACTGTACATTGTATAAAAGTCTTAGATCTTCGAGTTCAGCTCATGAAATTGGGGGCCAAAAAAAGTGTTGCGTTGCAAGTTTTGGTCAGTGTATTATTATTATTATTATTATTATTACTCACAAATATGCATAAAAATGTGTCGAACATGTAAATGGTAATTTATATGGATCTGCCAATGTCTGGCAGCTATACGTTTTGGAGCAAAGCAATAGAGATTTTCAGCAAAAAACAGCTATTAATGTAATAAGTTAGGTTCACACCTCACTAGTTCATACATGCCTTCAAGTGTGATAAGTTTTCACACTCTTTGGTGTGAGATATTGCTTGGCTTCTTGCTGGCCTTCAAGACTAAAAGTGTGCCAGTGTTAAGAGAAATTGAGTGATTTCCATTCCTTACAAGTACGTGTTGTTTGAATAGTCACACATTTGTGTTGTCCATGACAGTTTAATTGTAGAATGTATAGATATTTGAAAATAGATTATTGATGGGGTGCCAGTAAATACTGTTTTCAGTATAGTCACCTTTCTATCAAATTGATTTAATTTAGCTTTAAACTTTACACATACGGCAGTAGATATTGTATGTCTTTAGTGACAGTCCATAAATGTTTTTATTATTAAGTTACTGGGGTGTTGAGCTCAAATTTCACTTGTGAAGAAATGACCTGTCTTGAGTCATCTACTCAAGTCTAAATCAATTTACAAATAACGGCACTTAAGATAAATTCAGGCCACAGTTCTCGTCTTGGCATCTTCAAAAAAATATAATGGTGTGTGGTGACAGTTCTTTTAATGGAAGATAATTTAAAAATGATTTTAAAAGCTAAAATGTGCATGATTGTAGTTCTCTATTTTCACATATAGTATGGTTGAGTAACCCCTACCCATTTCTTATTTCTTTGGATTTGTAATTTAGGTAGCTTTCCAAAGTAAAGCATTGGAGAAAACCCTTTTCAGTGGTTTTCCCCTTTATACGGAGCCGATGATTTGTACTGATCATAGCGCTGCTGAGAGTCACAGTCCCTCACACATGTATGATAAAGTTTCCTGTCTGTTGAGTGACTCACTTGGTGCTGCCACCATATTAAACATGCTCTTGCTTTTAAACATCAAAGTCAGGGCCTGATTGGCGTCTCTAGGCCTAATTAATTTCTCTGAGGAGGAGCTGGATGGGTTGAATCCCCTCATGTCAAGTCTTAGCATGTTGTTTGAAACCGAGCCTGATAAGAGAATGTGGGTTTTTTTCATCGTGAGGATGAGAAGAGCTCCGAGGTGAATTGTGTTTTCATCTACTGTATTTTGAATAAGAGCAGGAGGGTGGCTTCAGGGTTTTTAATCTTGGAGGAAGACCAAAATGGAAAATGCCTACAGTAAAGAGAAGCACAGCTTGTTGGGTTGGTCCCAGTTTATTATTATTATGATTTATTTTTTTTTTTTAGTTTAATTAATTTTTTTTTTTTTTTTTTTAATTTTTATAAATAAATTGCGATTAGTTTATTTTATCATGTGTTCATGGCATCTGTTGCACAGACAGTAATTTAAACTCATCCCAGAACAGACTG
>JAUMHP010000041.1:12028817-12047959 GCA_032361065.1 Enteromius trimaculatus | reverse complement strand
TGTGTTTGCCCTGTTTGAGAAAAAAATAATAAATAATGCTCTCCTGAAATATTAGCTATTTCTATGAAATATTTAAAAGGTTACATAATCTAAGAAGTTACATAATCTTAAAAAAATAGTTCAAAACTTGTGTAATAAATCACAACATAAAAACATCTGTCAAAATAAATTAAGATATCTAGAATGTATGTCTAAATTAGCCTCAAAGTTAGCCTCAAATATTTCCCAATGTTTGTAGTGTCTTGCACTCATTTTTTGTTCTTTAAATTAAATTAAATTAAATACTGACAAAAATAAGAATATTTTTAAATATATTCATGCATTTCTTAATGCTCCATAAATTGTAATGACATTTGAAGTGTAATGAAATTAATATTTAAATATAAATTATATATATATATATATATATATATATACTAGATTTATCCTTATTTGGTATTTGTCCTCAATTGCAGTGAGAATAATTGCTAAATGGAATGGCTCCCATCGCCTACAATTGTCTGAGTTGTGAAACATGGGCACCAAAATGTGAGAAGAGGCATGAGAATGTCTCAGATGAGTCACTGCCCCCACAGTGACATTAGGCTGGTCAGATGGAAGGCAGTGTTGAGGGGGCTGGGGTGGTAAGAAGCGGACCGCTGTCTCTCTGAAAACCTGCCAGTGGCATCACATGTCACATTTGATTCGTGACAAATGGATTTTGTGCTTTATGCAATTAAGAATAGCTGTTGACCACTTTTGTCAAAATAAGTTTCTATGGATTCTTGTTTAAACTGCGATCACAAGGTCGTTCGTTTACTGCAGCAATAGTGAGCGTTTCCATTTCACCTTTCAAGAATGAAGGACGGCGTAATGAACGAGAGAGCTTGAGCTCTATCACAGAACAACTGCATACCACAGTAATTGATTTTTAAAAAGAGGAATGTAATCCTTAAGCTCTGGCAAATTCCTTTCTGGCAGAAGGTCTTTTCAAGTTTTCTGTTAAACATTCAAACAGTTTTGAGTTACACAGAAAGAGAACAAGAGAAAGCGGGATACCTGGTAAATGTGGCTTGCTGGTGAATTGGCTTACTGGTTCCTACTGTGTTAAGATAAATCTTAGATCAATAAAAAAAAATGCACAGCATGTGGGTTGAATTACTGGCTTTTTGAGTTTACTGTTAATAGAGAAAAAATGCATTTTGTGACCCAAATGCACTGTAAAGGTAGGCAGTGTGTAAACTGAAACAACATGAAATTGTAATTTTGCACTTTTTAAAAGCAAATGTCAGTTCTATGCAGGATGATTACCTTAAATTGCATTGATTTGATTTAAAAAGCATCTGATGTAGCATCTTTGTTTAACTCGTTGCACTAAACATTACTTGATTTAAAATTTTGGGGTTATTTATTTATTGCATATTTTCGTTTATTTATTTTAACTGGTAAAGACTTTTTTTCTTTACAACAATTTGGGGGGTTGGAGACTTTGTTTAGATGTAACTGAAACACCAAGCCCCGCCCCACAACTGACAAAAAGTGTTTGCACGAGCAGGTGAGAGAAGATCGAGCGCAGGAATGATCGCGTAAGAGTGCTTGAATTGCACGCGAATGACATATCAAGCACGCGCAAGGGTTTGAAATGAGCTTGCGGGCCCCGTTTCTTCGCATGTCCATCTGTTTTCCTCTCGCGGAAATGATTTACCGCTTATTAATGGCATAGATTTGCTGCCATAGATTAAGTGTGTTTTTTGCGAGCTGGTTGCTGCTGCAACCCTAATGACCTTAAGTCATTTTGGAAAGGCAAATGTATGCATTTAGCAGTTTAGTTTGGTATAGAATAAGCTTTTTCCTCTACTTTATTGCGAGCATCCATGTGATCAAGCATTTTGTACATTTTGTTAATTTCTCATAAAATAACCATGTATTCAAGGTATGGAATAACAAACTTTGTATATCCATGTCAACAAGAATGAACAGCTTCTTATTGACATACAGTAGAGTGAACCAAAATAAAAAGCAGCACCTAATTTTGTCATCTACAGAAAAGTTTGAAGCATTATCAACAAGACACCTTCTTTTTTTATGACAATAGGACGATAGTTGCTAGAAAAGTACAGCAATTGGACCTTATTGTATTGTATTTCGTAAAATGGTGTTGGCATTTGGCATGTTTTTCTTTTACATTTAAAACACAGAAAAGATGGTGTTAAACTTCAAAACAACTTTGATTGAATTGGTATCAAAAAGATCTTCTGTTGCTATGTTTCATGAGAGTTTTGTAGCGTTTGTTCAGTTCTTTGATGCATATTGATTGTTGCAGTTAAAACAGAGAAAATTGCATTTTTTTTTTTTGTTTATTCTGAATTGACATTTTGTTCCGTTTAAACGGTTTAGAGCAGAACAATTTGTCCTTGTTTACAGTCCTTGTTTACCCCTGGCAGGTTTTTCGTCACTGTTATTGTCCTGTTCCATCAGACAAATCCCAAAGCCGGAGGAAAAAGTGTTGAAAACTCAAGAGTTCTGTATAGTCATTGTCAGTGGTAGTTAATGTCAGCCACAGATGAATGACCTCTATTAATTAGATTTAAAGACAATACGCAGCGACATCCACTAGTAAGTGGGCTGCTCATAAATCATGAAGACTTTAGGTGCAGCATAATGAAACTGATGAAAGCCTGGCTGCAGAATAGTTTTAATGGCCTGGAATACTAACTAAGAAGTGAACAGTAGATGTCGTACAACTTGTAAATTTTGCAGTTCAAATATGTTGTCGCCTAATTATAAGACACTATTATATGGTTTGAGCACATGGTGTTTTGTATCACAGCAGCTGTAAACGTTAATGTTATTGAGATTGACAAGTAAATCAAATATTGGCTTAGAATAAATAATATCTAGACTGACTGTTTTATTACTTGTTTTATTAGAAATGGTGTGCAGTAAATTCTACACCTTGATAAATTTCTATACAAGGCCACATGGACTGCTCCGAGTCAGTATATCTCTCTCTGACTTTGCAACGCAAACACTTTAAGGTGTTTTAGTCCGCTTGCCTGGTGAAATGGCTGAAGCGTATATCCAGTAAATCGCTTGTACCTTGAGGAAGTAGGTCACCACTGTAAATACCCCAGCAGTAACGGTAGCTGTATTGATCATGCAGCCATGGCCTCTGGAGATCTGGCTCACAGGTTTTGTTTTCCCACACTAAATAAGAGAATGGAATTGTGCAGCACTGATGCACTAGTTACAGTTACTTCTAGGTCTAGCTTTAGAAAAGTCTGTTGGTGGGAAGAAAATGCAGTTTTCTCCTCGTCGTTATTGGATGGGCACATGTGTCTGTCAATGCAAGGATTGTGAACAATGATTGACTAGTGTTTTGTGTTCTCTGTATTCGCAGAAGTCTTTTTACTGTTCCTCTGTTCTGAGAGCTCTCATATTACAGTATGCAACTGTGAACTTTTTCTTAACTTGCAGAACTTATATTTGTCAATTTCTGTACATATTGTTTTACGTTATTAAAAAAATTATATTCCAAATAATTGATGTTGTCAACACAAAAACGTAAGCTCAGGAATAAATCATACATTTATAAATAAATGTAAATTATCAGTAATTTATTGAAAATATATTCAATCAGAAAATTATAATAATATTTCACAATATTACTGTTTTTACTGTTGCCTTTTTGAGAATG
Source organism: Enteromius trimaculatus (assembly GCA_032361065.1). NCBI lineage: Eukaryota > Metazoa > Chordata > Actinopteri > Cypriniformes > Cyprinidae > Enteromius > Enteromius trimaculatus. The sequence goes on along the minus strand of JAUMHP010000041.1, from coordinate 12,044,283 downwards.
AGAGATATTAGAAAGTATTTTCAATGCCAATTTGAACAGTAGTGTATTCGTGTTATAAATAAACAGTTAATACTCAAGAAATAAATAAACAGTAAATAAAAAATATAGCCAGACATCACTAATGATCATCAGTTTAACAAAATGTGTTTAAGAGTAAATGAGTGTAATTCTATTGATGACTTCATTAAATGTTTATAAGCTTCTTAAAGTTGCTCTATGCGATGTTGCAGGATTTTAGCTCAATTTAATTTTTATCTCAAACTGTATGTTTCACCCCTTGATCGTCTTGCTGCAATACCAAAACAAACACTATTGGCACAGGATGTGCACCACAACAAAAACAAACTTCGGCCAACCAATCGGCAAGAAGAGGTGGGGTGTAATAACATTAAACCCCACCTCTTCTTACCGATTGGTTGGCCGAAGTTTGTTTGCGCACATTAAACCCCACCTCTTCTTGCCGATTGTGGTGCACATCCTGTACCCATAGTGTTTGTTTTGGTATCGCAGGCTCTGTGTTGTCTTTCGAGACCGGATTTTTTCCCAATGTATTCAGAGAGCAGACAACAAGACGATCAAGGGGTGATGCATACGGTTTGAGATAAAAATAAAATCGAGCTAAAATCTTGCAACATCGCATAGCGCACATTTAAGAGACATATTAAAAAAATTGTTTTGTGTAGTTGTAAAAGCAAAGCATTGTTCATATTCTCCTTACTGGCACAGAATGTGTTTGTTGATTTCTCTTCCAGTCGACTGTCAGTTTGGCTGAATCAGCTAAAAGAGATTTTTATTTTCTGTTTGTCTCCCTTTTCTCTTTCAGCTCTTTGTATAAAATGTATCTTTTTTTGGACTTAATTCAGAACTGATGGTCAGAACCAAAATTCTGCTTTGGAGCTTTCAATCAAAATCATTTTCTGCTATAGGCCTTCTGCTCAGATATCTCTCCAGCTGGCAGTGGAGAGGGGTGCATGTGGCCCAGTTAAACCCCAGGCTTTGGTGCGGCCACAGAATGATAAGGCCGAGCCAGTAACAAGCCCTCAAACCGCTTGGCCCAAACTCCAATTACACTGGAACCCTGCTCTGAGTTCTCAGCATGGACATGAAAGCCAGTTTAGTGGGGTATAATTTCACTGCGGCCATCAAAACTGCCCAAGGCTTCTGTTGGGTCATATTTATGGTTCGTTCAAGGAAGAGGAACTAACAAAATATATAGCAGCTTTATGGATTCCCCCTTTGACCGTCGGCACATTCATGTACAGTAACTTACTAGCTCAGTATTTTTTTTTTTTTTTTTTGAGAATTTCTCCTTCATTTTTCTGAGGAACCGTTTTCTTCTGAAGCCTTGCAAGCGACTGTTAAATTCCTGAACAAAGACAACACTCGTTTTCCATAGAAAGGACGTGCAGTGTTCAATGACAAAGCTGGAGGAAGTGATCATAGTACCTTCTGGGATCTAGGATTAGAGCTGTTCAGAAAAGGCTTGCCAAGCTGAAATCTCACTAATTATTAATTACATACCCAAGCACTTGGCTCAGGGGCATGGCATATTTTCTGGAAATATGTTGTTCTCGGAAGGCAAAATACAGCATTTTACCCTACTAAGTACTGACGGCCTCTGATACTGCCATCTTATGTTCAGCAAACAGCCTGATAAGGGCTTTTGATTGTAAAGGACTGTCAAGCAGATAAAAATGAAAATGCACAATGCAAATGTGCTCTGGAGTGTAATTGCTGTCTCATAGTCTCAGCCTCTGTTAAGAGGTTATTAACTCAAAACAATCAGCTGAAATCATTGACCTCATACAATAGTCCTCTGTAGTGATTAGCGAACTTATCTAACAGCTTATTTAGAATTATTCAAAGTTTATTTGCAATTACCATGAATTCATGAGGGCTTCAATATATATATATACACACATATTTTTTTTAACAGTAAATATGAACTTTTTATTTATGCTAGTGTATTTGTTTGATTTAAACAAGTGGTTCTTAACGTTGACCCTATGGAAGGTTGCAAGAGATGCGTAAATTCATGTGGTGTATTTTTCAAGCATCATTATATACAGTAGTTGTTGCCGAGGCCTATTAAAAATGCATGAGAAATATAGAATATGTAAATCACCAAAGAAAAAAGAACCCCAGAATTATGATTATTGCAAACACTGGACATTTTTAGTTTTAGAGGGTAAGCAAGTGTTTTATTCTGTTCTTTTATTGAATGTTGTAATCAATAATTGATTCCTGTGTTTTTTTCTTATAATCCGCATGTCTGGCTGATGTGAGGGGCATTAGAAAACTTTATACTAGGTTCAAGGATCATTTACTAAATTAACAGCATCCTGTAGATAATTAATAAAATAAAATAGGCTGTGAATATCACTGTGTCAGTACAGTATGTGAGCAATACGTTTTTGAATTGAATATATACATACTGTAAGTAACTATAATATCAATACAATGTATTTAGTTTTTAAGTGAATAAAACCAATTAACAGACCAGGAAAGGCTTTTTACAGTTCTAAAGATGCAATGCTCTCAGTGAATTGGTGCCCCCTCTGTAAAAACAATCCTGCAGGAACACTGCACTGTTTCATTTTTACCTTTTTTTTTTCTTTACCTTGTATTGGCCTTGAAGTTTAAAGTGGAAAGGGATTGGCGCATTGAAATGTGTTTCAAAAGCAGTGTGTGGAAACAGCACGATTTCACAGCAGTTTGCTTCTGTCCTGGAATAGAACATTAAGAAGAGAGATTGAAAGAATGAAGATAAATAGTTTCAAATTTCTAAACTATACAAACATAAACCAGAGAGCATTATCAAACACTTTTCTGATCTTTTCCGTTTCTAGACATGCTTCTCTGAGTAGTTTTCAGCTCTGCTATTGATAGGCCTGGTTTCATGGCACCCTTAGCAGAGCTTGGCAGAAGTGTGTGTTCCCAGCTCTAGGGTGCTGCTTCCGGCTCCTGCTCATTACCTATGGAGGTAGTGGTGTGAGATTGCCTTCCCCTCTGGTTGGCTCAGCTTCTGTGGTTTCACATGAAAGGCCCGGTTTGACTGCGGGTGATGGCAGCTGGGATCCTAAACAAAAGGATCCTTTCTGTCCTCTCTCTGTGTCGCTCTCAGCTGGCCCTTTTATTGCCAAGATTCTAGCCCTTTTGGAAGTCAAATCTGTTACATGGGCAGTGAGGAAGATGGAATCCGGTTGCCTGGGTTGAGCAGGGCACAAATGGGAAAACTCCAACAACACACTGGGGAAACCATTTCCAGAGCTCCCCAGAAAGAATGCACCTGACATCCAGCACTGCTCCAACCTTTTGTCTACTGCTAGTTAATCTTTCTGTGCGTTACTAAACACCACTGGAATCTTCAATTGGAGAACTATCTAGTTACATGTTTATCATTTGTTAGGTTGGTTGTAGTGCTCAAACATTGTCAGTCTTTGCTCAGTCATGGCATTCCAAACCAGTATGAACACAAAAGCAGAATTGCATTGTAATGTATTTTTTCCTTCTATGAAATGAATGTCATCGCAGTCCGAAACTCTTTTTCAAAATATCTTCTGTTGTGTTCAGCAGAGGAAAGTATACCATACAGGTTTGGAATAGCGTGAAAGTAAGTCATTTTTACATTTTGAACTCTTTAAATAAACCTATTGTGCTACTCAGATTTCTATGCAATTTACTATTTATTTACCATATTCTTTGTGGGTGTATGAATGTTGCTATGCATGTATTCCTCAAACAAATCACTGAAGTCAAGGCTGATAAAATATTTGATTCGCTCTCTGTTTTACTTAGTTCCATTAGGCCCGTTTCACACCGCAAACTGAAGCAGCCCATTTATTTCACCAGCCTTACAAACAGGTTACAGTTATCACACTGCCTACATAAACGCGCTGCATATGCAGGCAGGAATGCCGTCAGTATTAAAGCACAATGTGAGGTTGCTTCTTTGCCTTTTACAGTTCATTTATAACACTGAACCAGAGTCATATGCTCATGTTTATGAATCGCTATTGACAGAAATGGCTGTTTAATATTCTTCACACATATTGCTACACCTGTTTTTATTTGACTATTTGCTGTGTATTGATTTCTTGACAGCGTAGGGCTACAAGAACCGCTCATTTTTTAATGAGAATAACAGGAAGATGTCTCTCTTGCCACATGATCGTTAGTCAAAGCAACAGGAAATAGGAATCATTAATGGCTTCTGCCATCTTTACATTCTTTCAGATGCCAGTGAGCTACTAGTACCTGATGATGCTAAGTACATTCAGTGTTTTTACTCTTGTCTTGCACACTTTGAAATGTTGCTGAGTGGACCTACACTGTGCGAGAGGATGCTTGGCAGGGCCTGAAAAGGATGTTTTCATCTATTGAACAAAATATGTGGTGTATGAGAAGTGAGTCTTACGATTCATTTAGAGAAGACAGCGAATATGGCACCTTTTCATTACAGAAATAGTGCTGGCGGTAAGTGCGTTGTTTTCGGATGATTGACATCGACTGAAGCCTCATGGCTGCTACTGTGAGAAATGGCTCAGCACACTGCAGTGTAAGGGATAATATACAGTATACAGTCAGCTGCTTCCCTTCACCGTTTATTTGCAGTAATGACTGGCTGACTGCACAAAGTCCTGATATTATAGGCCTACTCAAATTCTACTCAAATTCTACTCTAGTTCAAATTCTTCAATCACTTATACATTGTTGTAAAACAAAGAAAAACACTTTTTTTTTTCCCAATCAGCCATTTTTTTAGTTTGATTCAAAATGTTTATTACATCAATTATAATATATATTATAATTATAATATTACCTGTGGGTTATCCCAAATCTTCTGACATACAAAAATAGTTTAAAACGAACATTATTCACACAGATTATTAATCTGATTTAGATTTTGTTTCCCTATATGCAGGTATCAATATCAGTCTTGTAAAATTCACCGTTCTGACATTGAAATAGGCTATTGACATGATTTGTGTAAATCCAATGAGTTTTATAGTTTTAACTCCAAAAACAATTGTTAAAAAATAGTTTAAAGGTTGAAATTTGAACATTATTATCTACAATACATGTAGTTTGTTTCCATTAAGAATTTAAGCTGATGATTATTTTTTATTAGATTAACTAAAAACATATAAATATGAGAGTCCAGAGTTTGCAGGTATGATTTTTCCCTTTAAATAAAGAGTTTTAGATTCTCCATCATTGTTAGTACAATAATTTCATTTGTACATTTTCCTTTTTTTTTTTAAATCAAAGTTTTTAATGTTGTGATTCACCTGATAGCTTGTCTGTTCATATAAGTCATCATTTGTATGCGATTGCAAAATGTCAGATGTTCTAGTATGTTGATTGTTTCGGTAAGAGAGATCTTATCAGTATCACCTTTCATCTCCTTCATGTATAATCATGCTTTTATCAGTGTGCCTCTTTGTCTTTCCCCAGTTATTTAGCATTCCTATTAGCATGCCAATATTCGAACGCTATCATTTATAAGCACCTGCTTTGATTTGTCGTTGTGTCCTGCTTGCAGCATAGCGTGCTAGCATTCATCACTCTCAGTGTTCCCCAGTGTCTGCCTTACTTACGGCTGGCTGACACCAGCACTGAAGGAGCTGCTCCATCAAAGGGCTCCAGTATCTGTCAGTGAGTCACCAAGCCGCTCTGTGAAATGCCAATCGAGCACGGCGTGTCCGAGGATCAGTCCATTTAGGTTGGCACATGCCGAATAGGGTAGCGAAGGGTGAAACTGTACCCTCTGTGAAAGGCTATCGCCTCACCTCTGTCCTCACCTTTGAAGTCGTGCTGCACTAAACAATGTGTTATTGAGCAGGATGTAATTCTAGAGAGCCACAGACTTTGTTGATCTGCCGCTGAGGGCAGAGACTATGAATTATTGAGTCCCGGGACGATAGATGCATTTGGATGCCCTATTGTGTCGGTCTGTGTGAAATTTAAATTGTGATGGTCAGATAAAGGGGAGCAGAGTTCAAATACTGTACGCTGTGAATCTCAACTGAGTAACGTTACGAAAGAGATCTGTAAAGGACAATGCTGACTGGGATCCACAAAGTCCAACTGCATTGAGAGACTATAGTTTATAGGCCTGTTCACACCTACTATAAAAATAATAACTATATCATTGTCCTCTCTTAATTTGGAATTACAAATCTGTTTTTTTGTAAGCATGTACTGCTTTACACATCAGTGCTTTTCAAGTGGAATTTTAACAAATAATATACATGACAAAAAAAGGTAATAGTTCAAATTATTTGATAAGCATATAGAAAACTGCAGACATGACTTTCTATAAAAATGTAAAAAAAAAAATGCAGATTGGCCTGTATGTTTCTTCGCACCATGACTTTGAACTAGCACCTGCTGAGGTTTAATTAAACATCTGATCTGTACAGAGCTGAGTGTTGCTGTGAGAACTGCTCTGCCCAGTAGCAGTTGGTTTTCTGCATGGATGAGGTGCGTGGAGCAGCTGGTCTGCTACAGGTAGTCTGGTGTGTGCTCTCTATAGCCTGAAGGAGTCTGTTCTGGAGACTTCTGGGCCATGGCATCCATCCATCCATCCATCCATCAGTCTCTCTCTCTGTCTGTCTGTCAGTCAGCACATCTGTCTATGTACCTAATAATTTTATGTTATTTTTTAGTTTTCTGTCAACTGTTGTCCTTAAAATGTCTATTGCAAGGCTTAGAAATAAAGGACAATTAAAAATAAAAAAAGAATTATTAATAAATATTGTAAATACAAAAAAATAGTACATTTATTTGTAAAATACACAAGGTTCAAATACTGTAAAAACATAAATATTGTGAAGTATCATTACCATTGAATAACTTTTTATATTTTACTATATTTTGAAATGTAATTTATTCTTGTGATTGGTATGATATATATGACCCAGTAGGATATTTTTAGAAATATTTTATTGGAAAATTTCATTTGATTCATTTGCTGAATATAAGGCAAGGCAAGTATACGTTTATAGCTAATTTTATACACTGGTTATTTAGAGTGATTTACAGTAAAAAAAATTTAAAAAAAAATAGTAATCATAGAATATTTAGTTAATTCATTCATGGTAAGTTCGAAAATAAAAAAAAATATATTTTTTTTTAAATCATCATTGTTAAATACCTTGTGAAATATTCAATATATCTTCTAGCTCAAGTGCCATCTAAAATTTTGGAGACATTCAATTTAGCTCTTTTCTCCTGCCCACTCCCCCTTAGTCATGTTCCCTCAGCCCATTTCTCTATGTGTTTCTCTCTTTTCTGTCTCTACGACTATTCGCCTCCAGTTCTTGTCCTCCCACTCTCTCTCTGTCTTCCTCCCCACCTTCAATCCCTCTACTGCTTTACTTCTCATGGCTCTCAGCATGCAGTGTTATGTTCAGTGACTCCTCCATCTGTTCATCTTTCCTCTTCCTCTCCCTCTCTCTCTTTTCTGCTTCAGTGGTCACTTACAGCCACGTGGCTCTGCTGTGTAGTTCACTGGGCGGCCAATACTCTATAACCATAGCTGAAGACATATCCGTGGAGCACTGGAATGACCCTGGGTGGCTTAAAACATTTGTTGTGACTAATCTCACTTTTCATCCTCTCCTGACTAAATGGCCCCCCCAAAAAATGCACTATGGTCTAGTGATCATTTCAACTTGAAAATCCTGATACTTTGATATATTTTCAAGTTGAAATGACTGCATTATACCATGTGAAATTCTAGGGTTCTGTATCTTTGAGAATTTCATTTAGAATGCCATTTATCCAGCCTTTGTCTTAAATCTGAATTAAGGTAGAACTGGCCTCTCCCAAGATTTTTGGTTCCTTGCTGCTGTCGCCTCTGGCTTGCTTAGTTGGGGACAATTAATTTCCAGTGACATCATCAACTTTATTGCACAGACACTTATTTCGACTGAACTAAAGTGGACGATGACATCACTGTTTACAATTGTCCTTTGGCGTTAATGACGCACTATTTTACTGTAAAGCTGGACAGGACGACTGGACTGTATTAAGGAGAGGATGAACGGGTCATGTATTGTGACATATTGGGCAAAAACCACCTTCCCTCAGTCAGAGCAATAAAGATGGGTTGTGGCTGGGTCTTCCAACATGACAATGACCCAAAGCACACAGCCAGGAAAACCAAGGAGTTGCTCCGTAAGAAGCATATCAAGGTTCTGGAGCTGCCTAGCTGGTCTCCAGACCTAAATCCAATTGAAAATCTTTGGAGGAAGCTGAAACTCTGTTGCTCAGCGACAGCCCCGAAACCTGACAGATCTAGAGAAGACCTGTACGGAGGAGTGGGCCAAAATCCCTCCTGCAGTATATGCAAACCTGGTGAAGAACTACAGGAACCGTTTGACCTCTGTAATTGTTAACAAAGGCTTCTGTACTAAATATTACATTTATTTTGACAGTAATTCCCAAATAAATTGTTTAAAAAATCATAAAATGTGATTTCCAGATAGGTCTTTTTAGATTCTGTGTCTCACAGTGGAAATTTGGCACCTATGCTGAAAATTGTAGACCCCTCCATGATTTTTAAGTAAGAGAACTTGAAAAATCACAGGGTGATAAAATACTTATTGATCTCACTGTGCGTGTGTGTATATATATATATATATACATATATATTAGGGGTGGGCATAGATGTCTGTGTTTTTCTCAATTTTTCACAATGCGTTTCTTTGTGTGTTTTGGCCAGCACGATATGCCGTAGATCCTCTTACCAAATGCACGTTTAATATATTTTGATATATAAAACAAATAAATACAAATAAAGAGCCAGATCACGTAAACTGTTAAGACTGACTATTGTTATATCAGTATCAGGCAAGATTACTCACCTTCATTTCTGCACTCGGTTACATATATTTTAATTATCAAAATTAAACGTGTTTACTACAAATAAAAATCATAATAGTTGAACTAAAGTAATCACACATTAACATGGTTTTGCTATACTAGCCATTTAGCTTCACCATAGTATTTGTGATTATACTAATTGTAATCAATCTGGGGTGCGTTTCCTGAACAACGATGTAACTCGCTGATTAACCACCATAGTACGATGCATTGTTTTGGAAATGAACTAGCAACACACGTCTGTTTCCCGAACATGGTCGCATCTCCGTCGTTTGAACCTCGTTAGTTCAACAACATAGGGCCATTGTTAATGACGTCACACGCATGTCGTGAAGACATACCTTCTGCCATTAAACTGATTAGAGATCTCCAAGATGCTGATGTATTGTCACATATTGACTAATTTATTGTTTTTGTTCACTGTCATTTTGCTTTCTTTGATCTTTGAATCATCGCGGGTTCCCTCATACATCATACTCCGAGGTTCCCTTAACCTTTTTTGCGCATGCGCACTTTTAAAAACAGCGTTTAGAATGGACGTGCAAAAATATATTATTAAATCGCTTTTTATATTCAGATAGAATGTAAGATAAAGATAGTAATGCATGTTAGTTTGCTTCTTGTGCCCAAGAGCATATTTATTAAAGCCCATATACAGTATCTTACTAAGAAGAAACTATGCTTCTAAACACAGGTCCAGTGCTGTAGTTCAAACCACGTACGTTTGTGACGTTGACTGCGAATTTTCGTTTGAGCTATGCTTTCGGGAAACACCGAATCGCTGAACTATGCTGGTAACGACGGAACTTGTGACCATAGTAGGCTAACTATGTGTTTGGGAAACGCACTCCTAAATGACTATAACAATGCTCGCATACAGAGCGTGTGATCTCTATGACGCCCAGATGTACAAAACAGACCCTCTCACCTCTGTAATAAACACGGAGGGGTTAGTCCTGTCTGAAATGGTACATGAAAATCATGGACAACAGGTGATAAGAATCATAAAAGTAAATAATGTCCAAAACAACACTGGACTTCTCCATCTTTTATTGTATGAAAAAACAAACATTAAAACAGAGAATATTATTTTAAAAGAGCAATATCAAAATTTGACATGTACATAAAAAAGGTAAAGCGCTCTCACTACAAAATGTACTTCCTCCTCTTAGATTTGAGTTTTTAGTATCTGGCTTAAAGCCCCATGGTAAAGGATACAGTCGGGTAGAGTATGTTCTCACTGTTTGGATTTGAGCATCACAGCAGGTGTCAAAGTAAAGAGAAATAATTGGATTGTGCTTGAACCCAGTTTAAGTTAAGTAGATTTTACAGATACTACAAATCTCCTGTCTGAACAGAAAAAGCCTGACCTTCCCTCCAACTATGACTCAATGGGTGACATTTGTGTGCTGGTGAAGTGGTAGTGCTTTTGACAGTATTTGTTTCTCTTACTCCCTTTCTCTTTGCAGTACAGTACAATACAGTACTCTCTTTTCTTTTTCCACTCCCCTTCTCCCATTTCCCAGCTGCCTACATTATTATTTGTGGTGATGTTGCGTAACTTTGTTGGCAGTTGGCCTGAGAGCCATGCTAGAGCTCTTCAGGGGTCAGGAGAAAGTGTGATGGAAATAGAGAGAGAATTAGAGAGAGAAGCCAATAAGCGAGGGTGTGTGGCCAGATCCAGATCCTTTGTGCTTTGAGGCACCTACAGTACAGTATATTACCGTTTCATTAGGCTTATGTGGCCTGGCTGATATTATATACTGTAATGACGTGTTGGCAGGCCAGTTCCTTGGTGGCCATCTTGGTGATGCTGTTTGGGAATTGGCTAAATCCAAAGACTTGCGTGTCAGTATAGTATTTAAATATTAAATAGTAATATTAAATAGTAATATTAAATCTAAAAATATAGTAATATCATTGATAATTGTTTTCAATTGAATTAAAGTACATTTAAAGTTGAAGTACATTTATATACTTATTATATACACAAGAAAAAAGCTGTAATATTTAAAGACTAATAATAAATCCATATCTTTTGATATTTGTAAAAATGTCTTCAGCCTGACTCCTGGAAAAAACATAGTCAGTCAAAATAGACTGAAAATAGTTTATTTCAGCTGAGACTACGCTGCAACATGAATGTTATGACGAGGCAGCAGAAGAACCAGAGGCAATTGTTTACCTCCTCCAGTCTTATCGATGACCTCAGTCATTTGCGATCAGAGTGGATGGAACACTCTATATGAGAGCAGGTGTTCAGATTGCAAGGTATTCATTGCTCTAGACCATTTTGTCTCCTATCCCTTCCACGCATGCCACTTGACTGCTTGCCTTACTCATATAACACTGCTAATTAGAAGTAGCTGGAGCCTTTGTAGAGATCGCTTCAAAGGGACCTTTGGAGAGATAGAGGCAATCGGCACACGGTGACGCCATACACTGGATTTATTGAAAGAGGGAACTTGTGATTAGGCAGGTGTCCGCATCTCATAAAATGGACACAGAAACCCTTTTTTTTTCTTTTTCTATTTCTATTTCTATTATATTTCTCTCTGTGTCCATGAGGAGCAGTCTGCATATTTATGGAAACATTCTGAATGAGCTCAGGATGATAATAGCAGAACACCACAGAAGGGTAATGTCATTATAAGCATCTGACTATGTAATTGTCACGGCCAGCATATCTGATTGAATGAATAGAAATAGAAATAAACACACTGAACTTGCATCCAGAAGGTTATCTAAGGGCAAGTACCTTTATCTCCGAACAGGAACAGTGTCTCAATTACATCCGGAAACATCCGCGCTGTATCCTGCTGACCTGCTGCTGTTTAGTTTTAATGACGTGGCTGATAGGGAAACGAGCACAGGTGCAGCAATAGGCCTCGCATACAATCAACTAGAAATGTATTTTTAACCAAACCTGTCCTCTGCCTCCCAAAATAGAGTAGCAGGTCGTGAGATGTTTACACAAAGCGGCTTTTCTTCACTTCTGAATTGATGTTATGGTACCTAAATAATAGCTGCTGCTGCTGCCAAGGTCAGCTCGATTACTATTAGTTTCATCACTTCCAGGTGTCGAGAGGTTGGATTTCACAGTGGTCATCTTTGTGTGATCTTTTAAGAGCTGTGACCTACCTATACTTTAGAGTTATAGTGCATGCACTTGTATGAAATACGTATTTATTATTATACACTACCATTTAAAAGTTTAGGTTTGGAAAGATTTTTATTCCTTTTTTTGTATGAAAAAAGAAAACTCACCTAGGTGAGATTTATTTGATCTAAATACAATAAAAGTAATAATATTGTAAAATGTTATTAAACTTTAAATATACTGTTTTTTCTAATGCATTTACAAATGTAATTTACCTAGCTTATTATAACTTTTTTAATTTGAAATAGAAAACTATTGTGGTGAAAAAAAAAACAATAGGCAGTAGATGACTTTAGTGATGCTTTGGATCAAGTTAAAGTATTAATTTCTTCAAAAAAAATCTTACTGAGCCTGAATTCTGAATGGTTGTACAATACATATCCTACATTTTTGTGCACCCCAAGGAAAATGATATGAGGTGATGGTGTGCAGTCTGAAAAAGGCTAGGGAACAACGAGGTTGCAATGAATGTCTTTAATTGTAGTAAAGTTCGTGAACATAAACTGCCGCCCACTGCGAGCAGGGAAAAAACAAAACAATCTCCTCTGGAAAATATGGCGTAGTAAAACTAAAAAAACAAAAGAAAAATCGCGGGCCAACCTCAGGCCAGATTCAGCCACGAACCCGTGCTCGGGAAAAATAGGCGAGTGTGCGAGCTCTGCTGCTGCGGGCCACCCCTGCCCAGTGACAGGATGCAGAAAGTTCTGAACACAGAAAATCGGTTAGTTGGTGACCAAACAAATCAGGACCAACGGACAGGACAGGACAAAAACAGGACGAAGGGTAACTTGTGATGTTGCAGAAGACAATCTCAGACGAAGTGGACAGATTCATATAATCATCAGACAAGGACGAACAGAACAGACAGGGAAGTAATAGAGACGCCAATCAGCGCTGAAAGAGAACAGGTGCGCTAGGATCAGCGCAGAGCTGATTGTGACAAGGAGCAGCAGAGAAAAATAAAGGAAAATTGAGAGAATGACAAGGAGAAAGAGCGAATCAAACCCGGCTCATGACAGAAATAACCTTAATTTGAAATTAGACTGCTGCATTTTGCTAATGAAGTTAAATCAACTCATCCATTGGACAGAACAGAAACACTTCATCACAAATACATTTTAATTCAATGTTTCTAGCCAAGTTTAATTATTTGCTCAATGTCTCTTTATTTTCTACTCTCAGCTATTAGTCAATCAACTTGCAGACCACAATAAATTCTTTACGGGCACCGATATAGGACCCATTTGCTGATTTACAGATCATAGAAAAGGCTTGCTTACTAAAAGTCATGTAGTCGCTCTTAAAAGTTAGCACACTGTAAATCTAATCTAGAATTATCTAATATTTTCCTTCATGACCATATTTTATTCAGAAACAACAGCTGATTTGCTATTCGTTCGATTTTTCTAGATGGACTAAATTGTTATGTTTAGACAAGAAAACATCAAGCTGTTTCCTAAAAATGGCCCTCCATACATATTCAGTAGTAGCACAGATTCCTTCACTAATGAGTGTTGTAGAAGTCCCTGCGGCCAAAACTACGTCAGTACACCAGCAGATAGGGAATAGATTGTAGCTAGGTGTAGTCGCGAAATCTTTTACTGCTAAGACTCGTTCAAAGTCTTTGTGTGAACATGTAATCAAACCTTAGTCTGCTTTATTGATTGGTTGTCTCAACCAATCAATAATCTTTGGATCAATGAAGAGGACTCAAATATATGTTTTGCACTCCCTCTGCTGGACAGACAGCTAGTGGTGATTGTTATTGTTATTGTAATGATCCAACTGTAATAACCATTTAAAATTCACTCTGTTTGAAGGAATGCTGTTGAAACTTCTCATAAAGTCTCACTTTTTCTGCTCTGCAGTGGGACGTCTCCTCATTGAATTCAGCTCCCAGATAACCCTCGAGCGGGTGCAGAGAGAGAACCCTAATGTGACAGAAGGGGGGAAATACACTCCTCCGGACTGCCGGCCAAAACAAAAGGTGGCCATCATCATCCCGTTCAGACACCGAGACAACCACCTAAAATATTGGCTTCACTACCTGCACCCAGTCCTGCGCAGACAGAAGATCGACTATGGGATCTATATCATCAACCAGGTTTGTGTATATATGTGTGTTTGTGTTTGGACACTTTAACACTACAGCTTTTAAAAGGATAGTCCAGTCCAAAATAAAAATTATGTTATTAATTATAGACTTTCATGTTGTTCCAAACTCATACGGCTGTTAAAATGGACCTTGAACGTGTCGGTATTTTTTTCAGCATCTGGAAAGCTTTCAGATTTCATCAAAAATATCTTCATTTGTGATGAACAAAGGACAGAATTTTCATTTTTAGAGTGTTTCCCTTTAACAGTCCATATGATCCCTGGAAGGAAATCCTTTCAAATAGGATATATGGTCTAGAACTGGTCTGAGATGGTTATTAGTAAATCTGAGATAGGCATTAATTGGTCCAAACTGATTGAGAACCATCTAGTTTGGAAAAAAACAACAACTTTGCTATCTTAAAGTAACACGCCGCTATTTTTAAAATTAGGCAAATTTTTCAACTCTCTTAAGTTAACCAGTTGAGTTTTACTGTTTTCGGATCAATTCAGCTGATCTTCAGGTCTGGCACTAGCACTTTTAGCTACAGCTTAGCATAGATCACTGACTCTGATTAGACCATTAGCATCTCACTCAAAAATTACCAAAAAGTTTCAATATTTTTCCTAGCTGGAGACCATTTTCAGGTGCTGTGTAATATCATTGGGTCTGCTGCACCAATGGTACGGCAGCAAAGTTCCTTGATTATTATGCCAGAATGAGGGTATAGTTCCTAGCCACGTCGGCCTAAAAAATAACAACTTTTCATTTTCTGTCAGTACACAATGTAACTACAGAAGGGTCACGTTTTCAATAGTAAAAATATAGAAAGTCTTTGGTCATTTTTGAGCAAGTTGCTAACGATTTAATGATCTATGCTAAGCTGCAGCTAAAAGTGCTACCAGCAGACCCGGAGTTCGGCTGAATGGATTCCAAAACAGTTTAACTCTAGGAGAGTTGGAAAATGATCCATTTTGTGAAATATGGTGGTGAGTTCCTTTAGCATGTAAGTTTGATGTTGGTCAAACATGGACAACTTGAACCAGCTCATGACCCACAAATTCCGAAATAACCACCTTAATCTGGATTTTCCAGCTAGTATATCATAGTTTGTTGTGGTTGGTTGCTGTGAAAGTTTTTTCATATCAAGAAACCACAAAGATTGATAAAAAAGCATGAAGTTCGCCTTCTGCTCCTGAGTTTGTTAGCTTCAGTGGAAAACAGCTGCCTCTACTAGGACTGTGATATGACTAGGAACTATTCTCTCATTCCGGCGTAATAATCAAGGAATTTTGCTGCCGTACCATGAGTGAAGCAGG
>JAUMHP010000041.1:12004976-12022753 GCA_032361065.1 Enteromius trimaculatus | reverse complement strand
GAATGGTGAGTTAGTACTCAGGTGATGGCTCCCTCTGGTGAACCGGAGGACGTGATGGAGAAGCCGCGGGTGTAACAGTTTTTGTTTTAATACATTTAGAAATGTAATTTATTTCTCTCATAACAAAACTGATGTTTCAGTTTAATTAAGTATTCTACCAGAAGAAAATCATAGTCAAATAATCATAACGTTAATAATATCAATAATTCTAAAAACTGAAGAAAAAGAAACTAAATTCTCAGGCTTCGTAATTTCTTTCAAAACTATATTGCCTTCAAACATTTGAACTGCAGTTCATGCATTTATAAATGGATAAATGTCTTGTATGTTGCATTCTTTATCGAGACCCATTATTTTCTCAAAATGGTTCCTCTTAAATGTAATAAATGCATGCCTGTTCTTTCTTTCTCAACCTTCAGACATCCTCCAGCTCACATATGGGGGCCTCTAGCCGCTTCACAAACTGATTGTTGCCATGTCTAGTTATGATAGCTCTGTGCTGGGTAGGACGAGGACTGTGTCTCGGTAGGGACTGCCAGGGACACAGGCCAATGTTTCCCTGCTTCCCATCATGCAGATCGTGTTCACTGGACAACTTCCCAGATGCACAGAAAAAGAGACAAGTTAATATGCAGACTGTAAACCTGAACTCAATAATACAACACGATGGGCTTCGTTTGACGGGATGTATCAGCATAACTCAGTTTGATGTTTTTTTACAGATGTCCATGTACAAATTACCCTCTTTGAGCCTTGGGTTGCATTTTACCTCATATTTCATGTATCTACAAGAACATTTTAAGTCTGTATTAATGATAAAATTATGCTAATAATAATGTATGAGATTCAAGCTTTAACATGTATTATGCAGAAACGATCCTCTCTAATATACTTATCAGATATTGAACGTAAAACACAAGTTTTACAAAAAAACGTAATTCACTAACACTAAAAATTACAAAATTAGCTAAATATTGAAATACAGATCATTTAATTTCATCAGATGCCAGAGGCTACTTTATGAGTATGGATACAGTGATACCAGAGGCTGGGATTTGTAGCAAAGCCAAAATTCAGGCATCGATGCGAACCTCTGCAGGATTTTATGTGTGATATCAAGTTCTTGTTTTTCAGTTATGCATTTAACATACAGGATTGATGGATGCTAAGAAGGTTGCGGGATATTTATGATGTGGCGTTGCCGTCACCGCTGACCTTTTAGATGTCGTGTCATCACAGCGTGTCATTTCCTGCTCTGCTCTTTTCCTCCACCTGCCTGCCTCTTGCTCATGTGGGGATAAATAAGGAATGAGAGTGAATAACAGCCTTTTTTTTTCACTATTTGTTTGCAGAGGGGGAAAATTGAGCTCGGGGAGATTGGATGTTCAAGCCTCTGTTGAGCCAACAGGGAAACAGCTGAACATGTTATTGCATGTCACTCACTTGGCAACAGCAGGCTTTCTTCCTGTTGTGTTTGTGTCATTGTTTTGTGCTGTCTGTGGTTCTGGTGTTGGGCTGAGTGCAGTATTGTATACTGTCATTCTAATGAGATACAATTTCTAAGATTTTCAGTCCAACGGCTGCCAGCTTGGTAGATCCGTGAGGAGGGAGAGCGCTTGGTGTGAGTTTGACATGGACGCATTATGTCTAATCTTCTGTCGTGATTGGAGTCCAGTTCCCATGGCCACTACAGATCTCAGACACTTCTGCACTGTCAGCACTGTCTGTTAGCTGGTGCTGAAGACAGGCAATCTATGATTCAGTCGATTGGATATTGTTCAGATTAGAGAGATGCTGGTACTTCAGTTAATATACTGTACTCCTTTAATTATAATTTTATGTGCATACATTTTATACGTTAAGAGCAAAACAAAATACAGTACATGCAAAATATATCCAAATGTTTTTTTTTGTTTTGTTTTTTAAATCTAACAAAAAAATATCTTCTAATTTGTATATCAACCTCCAATCCATATGCAAATGACCATGCTTAGAAACAAAGAGCTATAAATTTCCCTCCAAATTATCATCACACTATCGGCTCATTGAGCCACAAGAGGTGTTTCCTCAACATGTTTCAATAGGCCCCACGGCAGGGACCCGCCTTGCTTTTTGCTTTTTCTGGATGCTGGACCCCCACCATCTCTCTCGTCTCCTGGCTGAGCCCCCGGGGCCGATGCAAACGCATCGGGTGGGCCTAGATACAGTGCAGTCTGCAGTCTTGTGAGACACTAAGACGAGGATTTAACTCCACGGTAACACCTAAATTTTATACCGGGCTGAGGCCTTGACTTTTCATGTAACTCAAGATCCACGGATCGTGACGGATCTCTCTCCCAGCTCTTCTTTCATCTACCAATCACCAGAGTCAGGACATCTTTGTAATTCATCACTCTTCAAACCAGGAAGAACATGATTGCCAATCCAAAACCTTGGAACCATCAGGACTTCAAGACTGCATCGGATCCTCACCAACGAACAATGCAAGTATCTTACATATAACTAAACGAAGCAGAGGTTTAGTATTAGTTATAAAACCCGTTATGAATGGCACTGATGGTTTTACAGGTGGTCAACTGACTCTCTTTTCATAACTTCAATTTTGGCTTTTCCTAATGGTTTACCCTAGCCTTCTTTGCGCTTTCCCCATGTGTGAGTGCATTTATACTTGCATGTTCAGTCATGTGAGTTAACATAGAGTTTGCACAAATGACATGAGTTTCTGATTCTGCCTTGCAAATAAATGTCCCTTTATGATACGATACATGCTCAAATGCAGTGATACAGTAAGAAGGTATTTTTCTGTGGCCAAGAAAATATCCCTTCTCAGAGTTAATAATTAACTTACACTATATGTTCGCTGAAGGAACAGATTAGTTTATGGTAATTCTGCTACAGTTAATACTGGCAGCTGATATAAATAATGGCAATTAGTCATAATTATTAGTAATTATGTCTATACATTTCCCTTAATGCCCGAATATGCTACAATGATAACAGGAAATCTTTTTTGGGCATCAAATTAGCATATTAGAATAGTTTTTGAATGATCATGTGACACTGAAGACTGAATTAAAATCTGCAAATATGTATGTTAGTCTATTTTTTGTAATCATATTTCACAATATTACTATTTTACTGTTTTTTTAATCAAATAGGTTTAGCTACTGTTCACTAATAATAATTATATATTGTTAGAAAATTCTATTTAAAGTTAATTAATTTTTGAACAAACATTGTTCTTTTTTTAATTCATCAAAGAATCCTAAGAAAAGTATCACAGGTTCCAAAAGAAAATATTAAGCAGCACAACAGTTTTAACACTGATAAAAGGACACTGAAGACTGGAGTAATGGCTGATGAAATTCCAGTGCTGTGTCACAGAAATAAATTATATTTTAAAGTATATTTAAATAGGAAACCCATATTAGGAATTTTAATAATAGTTCACAGTATTATTGTTTTTTTCTGTGTTTTAAATCAAGTAAATACAGCCTTTAGGAGCATAAGATTCTCCATAAAAACATCTCACTGATCCCAAACCTTTGAAAGTACTGTATATTCAGCGTTCTTGTCAATGTTACTGGTTGATGAATATTAATAGCATACGCTATACTGTAACAGATAACGGCAAGTCTGCTCGGCTGCATTTACACTGTACGGTCCAATGCAGAAATCGGATATTTTATTTTTCCTCTGCTAGTTTATGTTCACTTATGTCAAAAACACACTTTGTTTACATAATATTTGTGCATTTGACTGCTCTTGCTTGCAGCTGCATTGCCAAGAGTGTTCTTCACAGTTCACATGGTTATACACATGTAAGTGTTTGAAAACAGCTGCGTACCGCATCACTCAAATACACTGTATTCAGTACTACATATTAATTGACATTCTTATATTTTCATAATGTAATTTTTGTTTGATTTTATTTGATTTTAATTTAACAGTGCGGCACCAGTGCCTAATTCCTAATAGGAATCAAAGTAAACTCCCGTGACCACACATTTAACCAAAGGCAGGTGAAATCTGTCTTCTAATATTTCATCTTCAAAGCTCAGAATACCAATTTCACAATCTCTTTCTACCTGCTTTTTCCACTCAGAAGTATTAATAATAAGACAGGACTGACTGCTACCCAATTTGTTGTATTGCCGTTTAGAAAATCTACATATTTAAATGTTCAGGATTTAAAATATTCATGTCTAGTTTCCTTACACTTTTAATGATTTTTACAGGTTTCCAACCCATCCTAAGCAAAAACTGAGACTGGACTGTACACAAACATTATCATCATTGCCAAGCTCACATCGAGTGAAGTCGAGAGCACAGCGTTCTGCTGTTTAAGCTGGCATACAGTAGATATTCATTTAATTTTCTTTTCCCCTTTGATTCCATTGATTTTTTCCATTTAAAGTTTTATACCTCCAGTCAGAATCAAAGTCCCTGAATACATGTCATGTGATCTGTAGAGAGGCACCGAGCGCATCGGCACAGATCCATACATAAATAAATCTGTTGAACTAAGAGCTTTCTTGCCTTCTGGAGTTAGTGTGGAGCTATTAAGGTTTATCTCCAGGTCTATCCACAGTCAAAGAGCATCGTTTGGGATTGCAAGCAGACATGTTACACACATAAACTGTTTCTTTTACTCACTGAAGCTAAGCAGGTTTGAGACTGGTCAGTACCTGGATGGGAAACCTAATGGGCAAAAGCTGAAGATCTATATATGTTTTTAAATATTAGAAATTTAATCAGCGTCATGAAGTTTGCAAGTAATCAGTTTGCACAGTTGCTCTGACACAGCACGGTAATGCTGGTTGTTGATGTCTTGTCGCTTGGCCAGATTGAGCTCTATTAGATCTATTGCCTGTAATACTGCTGAGACAGTTATGGTGTACTTTGACATAAAAAATTAATAACGGTTTCAGCTGCAACTTTTTTCCCTTTCTGTCTCAGTTTTATGTTTCATCTGTCTCTCTCAGCGTAGCAGTTGACCTTGCTGGGAAAGCATCTGCCATAACATGAAAACAACCCCTGCTGAGACTGATCTGAGAACTGTTGAGTTCACCCGAGAGCTGAAGTCTGCCAGCTCTGCTTAATCAAGATTATGTGCTCAGCAGTCACTGCGTCGTCTGCGCTCAGAGCAGAGAGGTGACTGGCTATTCAGGGTCAGTATTGGTAATCAGTGCTGTCGTTTTAGGCTGTTGCCCAGATATAATGGAGCGGTATGTTGGGAGGGAACGATGGTTTCTGTCGGTGGCAGTTCTATTGTGCTACTGTTTGCATTTTTCTTTGACCTTCATTTCAAAAATCTCAGTTATTGTGTATTTTTTGTACTGTACTGTATTTTTTTTTATTGTTTGTATTTTTGTTTTCACAATTTCTTGTGTTAATATAACACCAATCTATCTATCTATCTATCTATCTATCTATCTATCTATCTATCTATCTATCTATCTATCTATCTATTTATCTATCTATCTATCTATCTATCTATCTATCTATCTATCTATCTATCTATCTATCTATCTATCTATCTAAATATGGAAACTCTTATTATTTCATGTTCATATTAAAATAGATAACATGTTCATGTTATCTATTTTAATATTGCACTATTTTAATGGCTCTGCATGTGTCTGTCAGATTAAATGATGCAGGTGCAGAACAAATGTGTCTGGAGGCCTTTACAATAGTTTGTTCAATTAGCCTCTAACCCAACTTATAATATGAAACATCAGCTTGAATCTGGCCTTTTTCTAGTTTCATAGTAAATGTTTTACCCTTGAGTTGGATGTTTGTAAGAGCACTTAGCTATTTACTTTATATTGGTTTGTATAATAACATGTCACTGAGTAAACACTAGACCTTGGGGTTCATCTTAATGGATTGTGAACATATTATGTTTTTTTTTTTTTTTTTTTTGGATAAGATTGCTTCTTTGAAGCATGTTCCTCCAATTTTAAATAGGACAAAATCGTTTGCATTAAACAGAAAAATTCCATTTAAAGTCAATGAGTTTAAAGTGTACAGTATATTCATTTTCTGTGGTTATCTGCTCCTCCTGCCTCCAATTTGTGATATTAATGTAATTGAGTAGCTGCAGTTGTTCTGGGCTGTGTTTTCGCCTCTGAGGGATAAGGTTGTGTGGGGGCCAGCTGTATGCCGGGGCATGCTGATGTTGCCTGAGCTGTCTGCTGTGGGCGCTGCTTAATGGCTTTCAGAATATTCCTCCAACCTTCACAATTCTTTACCCGTTTCACATATTCATCCAAGTTCACCATGTTCATCCTGTGCAGCACCTCCAAACAAAATCTGGAAGCCAGACAAAAACACAATTTTTGAAGGTTGTTAGAGTGGATCCTCTCAAAGCTTACGGGGGATCGGGGGATATAAACGTCCTGGTGGAAAAGATTTTAATGATGTAATGTTTCATCCTCACTCTGCAACAGGGTTTGTGGGGTTTTTCACTATAGTTACCAGGCCAATGCAATCAATCACTTCATATCTCAGTGGTGTGCGATTTTGTTGAATTTAACCAGACTAGCCGGTCCACACACTGCTCCATGTAGGGCTGCATTTGAAGAAAACACTGGAGTTGCTACAAGCATCTCTCAGCATGCACAGCATCTAAAATGAGTTGCTTTCAGACTCAACCTACAAGCTTGAGTTTCTCTGGAGATACAATTTGAGGTACTTCAGTCTGCTTTCACTTATGGTTCTTCTCGAGGACACGTTTCTTAGACTTGGTATCAGTTCTGCTTCTCTTACAAAATAAAACAAACAAACAAGCACATCACAGCTGTTTTGATGTGTGTTGCCTTTTTTATGAATTTCACAGTCTCTCCCTCTCTTTTTATACGGGATGTTTACTACTCCCATATTTATTCACGGGGGAAAATATAAGCAAGGTCCTAGGTTTTATTATTATTATTATTATGTTTATTCAGAAATGATGCATACAGGTGATCAAAATGTACAGTAAAATTCAATTTTAAATAAGTGTTGTTCATTGGACAGAATTTCTGAAGAATCATAGTACTGAAGACGGAACAAATGGCAGCTGACAGTCTAACTTTGCCGTCACAAGATGATTTAAAAGAAAACAGCTATTTCAGATTACAACAATGCTACTCTTTATTTTTATTTTAAAAAGGAACCATAGTGAGACATAAGAGCATAAGGAAATATTTTCCTTATCTGTCTATATATGTAATGTACAGGGTGGGCCATTTACTGTATATGAATACACCTTAATAAAATGGGAATGATTGGTGATATTAACTTCCTGTTTGTGGCACATTAGTATGTACTAGATGAAGTGAGGGGGGGACACTTTTCAAGATGGGTGGTGACCATGGTGGCCATTTTATTAAGGTTTATCTATATAAATGGCCCACCCTGTACATAAGGTAACTATATCAAGTAAATTCTGATTGATTAATTGATTTAATTAATTGATTGGCTGGTTGGTTGGTTGGTTGGTTAATTTTTTTGTGCATATCTAGTAATCTTGCTACTAAGCATCTAAAGCATTTTTTAAAGATTTGATGTCACTAACATTACAATTTTTGCCAAATCCAAATTAGTCAGCCAGGCAGAGCTTGCCAGCTCAAGACGTTTTTTTCCAGTTTGCTCAGTAGGCATACTGTAGGATGTTCTGTGGGTGGACTATGCCATCTAAGACTGAGGCTGTGAGAGGGCAGATTGGGCCTCACTGGCACCTTGACCTCTGCTTGAATGGTTCACCCACCTGCTCATGCGTTTAGCCAGGGCCATGGTGTGAGTGTCAGCATAATCCACCTGCCACACTTCCAATCTAGGCGAGACAGCACTTCTCAACCCTGACCATGTAATAGGCTGTCCTTCAGAGTGGAAACGTCCCATGGGCACTACCCTAAGATCACACAGAGAGAGAGAGATGGCATATCACAGCGCTGGTCACGAACAGACGGGGCTCTTTGCCTCCAGATCTTGTGTGGCAGGCCTAATCCATCATTTAAGATGAGAGGCCTTTATTTTACTCTCTCATCTCAGCATCCTCGATACTGCCAGTTAGTATTTACCTTTTTTAGCACGTTCACCTTGAATCACGGGAAACATCAGTTATTTATTACACGAGAGAATGCGTTCCCTTGCCTGTTTTTTGTTTTGTACTCTTGCAGCTGTGTGAGGAAGCCCTCAAAAAGTTTCTTTGCTAGAATACTGGGAAATTGTGGTGAAGTGCACATATTCTCATGAAATGTTTAATTCTTGGTCTTCATTAATAATACATCTAGGCCAATACCGAACTGTCTGTGATATAGCGAGGGGTGGAATTATGAACAACAAAGAGTTTCCCTTGTTGTCTTTGAAAAATAATAAGATATTCCAGATATTTTACGTCCATTTGAGAATATCAAGGCACATATCCAGCTAATCGTTGTGCACATCACCCACACGTACCCAGAGGAGGACTGCAAATTGCTGGCTGGCTTGCAAGTTTTCTGAAGGACAAACAGCAAAATGATCAAGCGTCTTTTTGGTAATTGGCTCATTTTATTGGGCAAGGGCTCCTAAGTGAAAGTAATGATGTTTTCCCCATATTCAAAGTGGAGTGCTGTGGTGGATGTGAGGTAGGGAGTCATGCCATCTGTTTATCAAATTGCCAGTGTAATGCACCGTTTTTAAGACTAATGGGATTTGTAATTAAAGTTAAGCGCACAGGCAACACAAATCAAGAAAGCTCTTCCTAAAGCGCACTCTCGTTTAAATGCACAATTCTATTAGCAGCCACAGACTAAAGACCATCAGAAAAATTAAGGTCTAATTCTTTAATTGCTTGCCCTCCTCGTCTGGGGCTGTTTTAAGCAGGGACTGTTTTGACAGCAGTTTATGAAGGTGAGCGTTACGCTCCAAGGAGCCGACAGATGAGGGGAAAAATGTGCTTCCGTAAACCTGGCCCGCTGCTCTGATAACGCATGATATATTCGAAAGACGTTTTATTGTTGATGCGATATTTTCCACATTTGATACACAGTAGCCTTGAAAAAGAAAACATTTCGATTTTACAATGCACTAGTCAACAAGCTGCTTTACTGTGTTTCTGTGTTTACATGCTACATTAAGTTTATAGCTGAATAAAAACCAACAGACAGGCAAAAACAATGCTTCAGTAGGTTGTCGTCTGTTTTCTCCTTCTCGCAAACAGTTCAGCAGCATTTTATTTGTCTGTCCTTCAGGGGCTCATGCTTTAAAGAGAAAAGTTCACTCGGAAATGTATTTACTTACTTTCATGTCTTTTAAAACCAGTTTTTTTTTTCTTCCATAAAACACAACATGAGTTATATATAAACATATATTTTTCATATACTTTAAGGGATTGTCCAGTAGGTTATTTAATGAATAACTTAAATATCTGTTACTTACTGTGCTGTAGATGTTTCTCCATACAGCCCACTAGCCAAAATGAATGTAAATTCATAATTGATTTTTTTTTTCTTTTTTTTTTCTTCTCATATCCTCTAGGTCCATTCTTCATTTCTGTAGATTGCCAGCAAGAGACTGACGCAGAAAGGCATTGTCTCCCTGAAGCCTGACCTTTTAAGTAGTGCGAAATTGAGGTCAGGGATGGAGGCAGTCCAATTATGGCTAACCCTAGTTAGATTAGCTGCAAAAGTCCTACACTGTATTCAAGGATTTCAGTCTGGCTGAATTTGATCTGGTTTTAGAGTGGAGAAAATCGACACAGTTCATCTGAAATCAATTACTGTATGGATAACCTGAGAAAAGAAAGCTGGTAACTTTCACTGAAGGGTGCTGAATGCAGAAGAATATCTCAGTTAAGAAACAAAAAAAGAACAGTGAGCTTTTGTGTATCAGCTACTTGACAGAATTTTTTTGTTTAGTACATTTTTCCACACTTTTTTATTATTATTATTAAATGTGTCCCATATAAAATCTCTCTATATATTTATATTTAATAATGTACATATATATGAACACTTTTGATTATCCTTTGGGTTTTTAAAATACTGTTTTTAATATTAATATGTTTAACATTGTAATTTATTCCTGTGAGGGCAAAACGGAATTTTCAGCTGTCATTATTCCAGTCTTGTTCTGTCAGAAACCATTGTAACATGCTGATTTGCTTCTCTAAAACATTTATTATTATAATACATAAGGATACTTTGATACAATAGAATTCTTTCCTAGAATAGAAAGTTCAACATACATTTTATATAGATGTGTGTTTTAAAAATTCTTTTAAATACCAGTCAGCATTCCAACAGGTCTCAAATATTCAGGGTATGTGTATTGATGCTGAAACTATTAACATTTACATCAGTATTCAGCATTTTAGTAGGGATCAAGTGATTTCCATTAAAGCAGATTCAGGTCAGGCATCCAGACAGATTCCTGCTATTTATTACTACAGTATGTGAAACAAGGTTGCTGATGCAGATGTGTTTAACGATTCAGGAGAGCAATTCTGAATCATTAATCATATGGTTCCTCTATTTTCTGATTCTCATGGAGGCAAGGGGCAGATGTTTAGGGAGATAATAAGGAGGGGTTCAGAATGTGATTGGTTGTGCTCCAGCTGAGCCTCGTGAGGCTGCATGCTTACACACTCTGCCAGAATTTTGATTTTGCACGCCGCTGCAACCTATGCTAACACCACTACATTTCTACAGAGCACATCTGTGTTCCTTGTCTCTTTCATAACATGTTTTTCAGGATTCCTTTGGATTGGTTGGGTTGTAGATAGCCTTAATGGTCTCTGCCGAACTCCAAACAACGTACAGCTGGAGTGTGGTGACAAATAATTTTTCTTCACTTGAAGATTTGCGCTTTAGAGAAGTCACGTGAGACACTTCAGTAGGCTACTGTTACATTTTCAAATCATTGTAACACAATAACAAGAAGAAATCTAAAGAATTGCTGCGTCATCGCGTTACACCCGCCTCAGTCGTGCCGGAGGGGGGAGCTCGTTTCTTACTGGTTCCCACTTTTTTGGGAACGGAATTGCTCTAAAACGGCAGCTTTGCCAGACTGACTTTGCTCGCGAAATAAAATGTAGCATCACAGGAAGTATGGGCGGGTCCAGGCTAGTACAGTATGGCAGAAGTCATTTTTTATGGCATTTTTTTTACCCATATACTAAAAGAATGATTTGTTCACAAATCCAACATCTCATGAAAAATTTTCAATGGATAAATTCTTAAATTGCACAGGCTGTTGTAATAGCTTCGGACATATATAGTGTGTAAGTTTTGTGTACCATTTATTATGGAATTTAATAGTGTTTTTTGCATCCATCTTGAGGCATGAATGCTTGATGTAATAGTCCACCTAAAAACTCTGTCATCATTTTTTTGCCTTCACATCGTTCCAAACACATGACTGCATTTCTTCTGTGGAACATAAAATATGATATTCTGAAGAATGATGGTAATCAAGTAGTTTTAGGTGAGATTTTATTCAATTGTTTTGTTTTTGTCCATGCAGTAGAAGTTAATGTGAATCAAAACTGTTTGGCTACCAATGTTCAAAATATCTTGTATGTATGCAACAACGTGAGCAGAACAGAATTTTAACTCTTTTTTTAGTTCACATTTACATTTTTTAGTCGATTTGAAAAAAGAAAAAAAAAAAACAGCATTTGAAAAACAGTATTGAAAAGTCAAATGGCTTTGGAAAAACATGAGGGTGACTAAACGATAAAAGAATTGAAAAAAAAAATCTAGTTTTTGGTTTTACTGTCCCTTTAAATAGACCAACAACAGTACCTCTAGAGATCAAGTGTCTCTTTCTCACTCGTGCACAAAAACATAAATAACCCATTTAACAAGCTTGCAATTGTGGCTACGCACTTTGCTTATAGGATTTACACCGGTGGATCAAGGGCTAGCTTTGTGTTACACATGTTACGAAGAACAATCTAACACATCAGGGGCCTCCCTCAGAGGAGAAAACACTTGGAGCTCAGCCAGCGAAGCATATAGAGAAACATCATAAGCTATCCACCACGCAGCAGTGGGTCTCGTACAGTACACTGGTCAGATTGTGTGCACTGTTAACACTTCAGCTGTAAAACTCATTTAGCCAACACCGCTGGAGCAGAGGTGCTTTACCGTCCTGCAGAACTGAGACTAATCTTACTGGTGTCAGGGAAGTCAATCTGCTGCAATCAGATCTTTTTCTTTTTTCTTTTTTTTCTGATGTTTGATTTGGATTGTTAGCATTGAAAGTTTTCTCGCCAAATGTCAGTGCAGTGCTTTCGTAATGTGAGCGCCGAGAGCATTTTGGGTTGACCTGCTGTTAGTTTCTAATAAGATTTGGTAGTGTCAGTGAGCTCATGAAAACAGTTGAGCCCTACAGAGAGTCTGAATGGCTGCACGATGGCTTACGGCGGTACTTGAAGATTAGCACATAGGCTGGGTGAACAGCGTGTCTTGGACATGGACTAAGGCAGACTTTCATTGCCTTGACATCGGCTCTTAAGGGCGCTGGGGTCCACAGACTTTCCTCGCTGCTTCAGTGTGCAGCCATTCAAGATGGATGAAAGCTCAATTCTCATAGGGGTAAATTAAAACCTGCAAGATTCACATTTAAATAACAACCTGGTAATGTTTTAATATGTGCACATTTATTTAAAATTTTAATCACAATGCAAGGATATGGAAACTGAAAATTAGTTTGTGCCCTAGTAAATTATTTTGCATTCAACATAACAATTTTGCATGACATTTATAATATATATAATGCTGTGTCTGAGGAAAACAAAGCCTCGTACCGAACGGTTCAAACCAAACGGTATTTTGAATGCAATTAATCACGAATAATCATTGCAATGTTGCAGGATTTTAGCTCGATTACATTTTTATCTCAAACCGTATGCATCACCCCTTGATCGTCTTGCTGTCTGCTTTCTGAATACATTGGGAATAAACCCGGTCTCGAGAGACAACACAGAGGCTGCAATACCAAAACAAACACTATGGGCACAGGATGTGCACCACAACAAAAAAAAGGGGGGGGGGGGCTTGCTCTGTTTTGTTTCGTATTTACGTGAAACATCAGCGGAAGTGACGTCAAACAGCATCGCATAGAGCACCTTTAAATTCCAATATATTTGTTGGCATAGTCTTTTGTAGGATGTTTGAAGACAGTGCTTGCTCTATAGTGTGTTAAGATCATATATTTTCACTGAAGAACTGTGAAAGTATGACAAAGTCTTGGTTGGATTATATATCAATTTCATTTAAATACAAAAAAAGCACAAGAGAGATCATTTTAAAGAAGTTACACAACAACGACCGTTACTTCCCATTGCCTTCAGCTATGAATATAGCCCAGCTGTTAATATGTTTGACATTTTCACAGCTCACATTGTGCAGTTAAATCAGGTCTGTGAAATTCCCCTTCCTCCTACATCTGAACACTTGCCTGTCAAAGAAGAGCGTTGATGTAACACCCACCTGTCTCCCAGTATTATACTTGTAGCGCATTTATTTCAAAAGCCTGATTTATGAAGCCTCTTCATGCTGCGCAACTTATCTAAATTCCATACCGGTTGACAGCTGAGTATATATTAATCACCTGCTGATGTGCAGGGTCTCTTTTATCCTACAAACCCCAATAGCCGAACAGATTAGCGAAAAGGAGGCCAGCGAAGTTATTGCGTTATATTAACATGCATCTCATGCTCACCCACATCTTGAGTTAACTTTAGTTTTCCTTCATAAAATCTTGTCTGTGGACATATCCCCTTAAGACATACTAGGCCTTTAAGTGTGTTTTAAGGTTTAACTATAGCGAAGAAATAAATGAATTTGGTGACTTTCCAGCAGGTTAAATGGTTGCGTCTATAATAAAAATGACAGATTTTATTAAAAGCTGTTTCATTCCTGATGTTTTCTATATAAACTGTGACCAGAAAGAGGCATACTACCAAATTAACTGCATTTCCCTAGAATCTGTCTTATTAATCATGAAAGGTGTGTTGCTTGTTTTCCACTGAGAATTTGGAGAAACAGAGCCAGACTTTTGTTCACAAGGGTTTTGCCAGTTCTTGCCTTGCCTTGCAATACCGATACTGTCATACTTTGTAATTTATCATTTACTTTACAGTCCACAGAACACAGAAGGAATGAAAATAAGACTGGACATGCATGTTGTCCCTTGTTAGCGCAGAATGATTAATAGTGCCCCATTGTGCTTTGTGATTTCTTGCATGAGATCCCTGCGGTGGCAGTCTTGCCCGGAACAAACGATAAAAAGAAGAGAGAAACATGGCGTGTATCCTAAGCCACTGGACTGATACCAACACATCAAAATCAAATTAGCAAGCCCTAGTTGTGCTGGGTACACAGAGGGCCGTAGAGGCCGTTTCTTGAAGAGGAAGAGTTCTCTTCTGCCCGCGAGTGTTACTGAAGACTGCAGTAACTCACTTTGACAGGGGGACTTGCAGCGACTCTCTCTCTGGTTTATTAGCTGACAGCAGGTGTTCTGATAGCCTTAATGTAAGCTGATTGCTAGCAACACCGTGTATGATTCATTCAGTGGCACCCATTGGGAGGTTAGGATCTCCTAAACTGCGTGTTCGACCAGACCTGGCCCATTACTGCTGAAGGCAATAGAGGGTGTGTGTTTAGTACATTGTTTCTTATGATGGTCCGAAAATGATTGTTTTGCAGTGCATTGTGGGATGTGTGATGCCTCACAGTGAGTACTTCTGCATTTGTTTAGATGGGGTATGGTGGGTCTGATGGAAATCATACTCCCTGGGCAGAGTAAAGCCTGACTCTCGGTTGAGAGAAGGTAGCCTCACGGTCTATGTGAGTGATTTATTTATAATGAGAAATTCTTAATTCCCTGTGGGCCGTTAGAATATCGTATAGATTTAGTGTCAGTCGGGCGGGGAGAGTGCGGGTGTTGCGTACTTTAGTAAGGCTTGCTCTAATAATCTGCTTCAAGGCTGATGTAGGCCCAGCCATAATCCATATTTAAATGCTGCACTGATAGAACAGCAATAATTCATTGGCTTTTCACTTACAGGAGAGAACAGCAATAACCCTCTTACCGTTGTATGGTTATTCTCTCTTTTACACTCAAAAATGGTAGATCCTTGACATATTTCTGCTTGAAAGGGAGGATACGTCTGCCTGAAAGGAATCACTCAGAGAGAGGAAGTGAAAACAAAGAAGGAAATGTAGATTAAGAAACATGAACAATGAGAGGAAAATAAAGTTGGAAGAAAGGCAAAGAAGTTAAGAAAGAAATAAATAAACAAGTCAAAGTCAAAGAAATGGTAAAAACCAAGAAAAAATAAGAAAGAAAACAGAAGGAAGGCAACACTAGTGGGAATGAAACCAATGATACTGAAGAAAGGAAAATAAGTCTTAAGACTGGAAAGAAATAAGTAAGAAAGAGATGGAAAAATTAAGGAATGAAAAAAAGATAAAGGAGCAATTGAGGAAAGCACATTTAGAAACAAGAATGAAGGAACAAGGGAAAAGGGATGAAATAATGGTAGGAGAAAAGCTCATTTGGAAGAAGAGGAAGAGCAGGAAAAATGAATATAAGAAGAAAGAAAGATGTGAGCGATAGATGTAAAGAGAAAGAAAGAAAGAAAGAAAGAAAACAAATGAAATTGATGAATGGAAAGAAAAGAATGCAGGTAAGAATGATGAAGGAATAAAGGAAGAGAACGAGTGGATAGAGAAAAGAAAACTGGTGGAAGGAGGAACTGTAAGAGGGAGGAAGTGATAAAAAGAAAGAACAAAACAGATGAGGTAGAGAAAATAAATAAGGAGGAAGAAAAAGAGGAGAAAGTTATAGGACAGAAATGAATGATAGAAAGGCGAGAGAATGTGAGGAAAAGAAAGTATTAAGAAATAAAAAGGATGAGGAAGGAAAGAAGAAACAAAAGAGGCAGAGAGTGCTGTGATCCAGGCTAATGAATCTCTCTGATAGCAGCAGCTCGTTTCGTCTGTCTTTTCTCCATATAATCCTCACAATGTCAGGCTATTGATGAAATAGAGACAAACTCAAATTGAATTCTCAGAAATAGCTGGAGTTTGTCTATAAGCTCCCTTTTTACTGTTCACTGTTTCGTTACTGTAAATTAATTTGCCTGGCCGGTCGCCAGCGCTGCCTCATCCTGGCGCTAAGAGCCTTTCATCCAGCCATCCAGAAGACATGAACGCACGTCTCAAGCATGCTTTTAATTGAGCCCTGCTCATGCTACAGTAGCTGTCAGGTGGCGGTGAAGAACAGTAATGAGGCAACTCTCTCCTAAATCAAAACTTCCAAAACAAGCTAACTGTACTGTAATAGCGAAACTTCCTGCAGTACATTAGCAGCGATCTCTGCCCCGGCACAGTTGTTCAACAGTGGGAAACGTCAGTACTCGACAGCCGTTCTGTAGAGAGCTGTTATTTCCTTAGAGTATTTTAAAAATGGTACTGAGTCTGACTATATACAAATCATTTCTATAGCGAGCAGAAAAAAATAGGTCACGACAAGAGAGCCTGTCAAAACGCAGCGCATGTAAAACACTCACTGTAAGTGGTCTGTTGACTTCAGCATGCTTGTGCAACATATGGTGTCCTCATTTAGGTGAGACGGAGTTTCTAGGGATGGCATGGTGTAGTAGTGGATGTTTATCTGGGCTGGTTAAGCGGATGGTTGCTGGTTTGATGGTGATGGTGGCCCTGGGCAAGACAACGATCCTCAGGTTGCTGCGGGGGGTTGTCTCTATAATTAGTGCACTTTGAATAACTTGTGATGGAAGCTTCTAAATGATTTTCTTTTCACTCATGTTTAAGAATATGAAACAAGAGCGCAAGTGTCAGGATGTCCCAGAGGCCCGGCCAGTTTGAGAGCGATTCAAGTCCAGTTGACAGAATTGTTCTGTAGCTTGTCAGACCTAAAGATTTAGTCTGTGGAGTTTAAAACTTCAGAATGATGAAAAGCTGTTTTTCCTTTTATGATATATGCACATTATGCAAACTATGCAATTGAATATTATCATTGTTGCTCTTGTTAATAAAGATAATAATATATTTATAAAGCATTGTTTGTATTTATGTATTTTAATAAAGATTTAAAAGCTGAAAATAAAACTATTGTGGATTTTAATTATTACAATAATTAAAAAAAAAATAGCATATAATATACAAATACTATTATTTTATGTTTTTGCCACTGTACTATGATCGATATTGAATATTGAGATGAGAAACGATGAGTACATGGTCATTTATCTACAAGAACACAAATATATTATGCATTACAAATAGGCAATGATGATGTTGTTTATTATTAGTATTAAAATTTAAGACAATTTAAATGCAGAAACAAAACAATTTAATTTATATTTATTACCATTCTGAAAACTGGATATGAAATACAATTATTATCATCATTAAAATTAAATATAATTGCAGAATTGCAGAAACAAAACCCTATGAAATACCATAAGTATTGTTGTTGTTGTTTTTGTTGCTATTATTATTTATGGCAATATATTTATTTAATGCTGATTAAATTTGTGTGAGAAATGTGTTTTCTTGTGGTATTCTCGGGTTATGTCTAATCTAAAGTCACACACTAAGAATTGATCGATATTATTTAAAAAGTTAAATAATAATAAATAAATAAAATAATATATATATATATATATATAGAGAGAGAGAGAGAGAGAGAGAGAGAGAGAGACAGAGAGAGAGAGAGAGAATGAATACTACCTATGAAAAGATTACTGTTATATTATGATGCTTTTT
>JAUMHP010000041.1:11988597-12002984 GCA_032361065.1 Enteromius trimaculatus | reverse complement strand
TGGACATCTTGGATGACATGGGGGTGAGTAATATATCAGCAAAAGTTTTTTCAAAAGTGAACTTCTCCTTTAACTAACAAAACATGTTAACTGTAGATATAAGTATCAATACATTTAATTATTTATCCATCACTCCTGTATTTTTACAATATAAACTAAAATTCATGGCGTCCACACCAGAGAACGATATCATCTACGGATTCTAAGCGCATATGCATCTGCCACTTATCATTTTTGAGCTCCTTCTGAATTGGATTCTGATTGGCTGTCAATGTTTGTGTAGTGCATCAGCTGGAAAAAAAATAGTTCTGAAAGTGATTCAAACTAAATCATTTTTCTGTGCATTAATGGTTATAGCTGTGGTGTGGACTATTCTTCAATATTGAGACCGATTTTTAGAACTATATCTTAGTTATCATCCTTGGTGTGAACGGGGCTTCACAAAGCCACCAGTATATATTACAGTGTATAAGGGGGTTTTAGACACCATGCCGTGTCCAACAACACCTTGGTAACCATGATAAAGTCAACCTGTCAACCTTTCATGTGCAGCTTTACACAAGACGTCCATCAGTTGTGGTTATTTTGGTAATGTACAACACAAAAATAGGATGATATAACTCCCCAGATGAGCCGTTGTCCCTGTTGAGGTTAACAACTTCAGAACAGGTGCGAGGAGGCTAATGAGGGGAGGGTTCTACACCTGTTTCACAATCAAACCGTACAAAACGAGCCAAACACCTCACAGCTGAAACTTCAGGATGAATGCTTAGTTCCGATGATCCGTTTTCTAAAAATAATTAGTTTTTTTTCTTCCAAAACCATCTGTTCATGATGTCCACATATCTACTGTTTTGGAGCTGGTTTCTTGGATGAGAGATGCTAAGTCGTGAGCATGTCCTTGTTATAAATCTGTCGTTTTTTAGCGAGGTGTGTGTTATTACCAGACATCTACTGCTGCGTTTGCTCAAGCTGTCTGCCACCACATGAGGAATAAATCTTATTAAACTAGTGAAAATGAGCCCAGTAACGTTTAATGAGCACCCTTGCTGATGAAAAAAGCTATTTTATGTCTCTTAAAGATATTGCCTTATCTGCCCCCTCTCACGCTTTCTCTATTTCTCTATTTCTCTGACTTATACTGAGGAATCGTTCTCCTCTGGGGCTCTGAGAGAATTGAAGTAAGGATAAATATTGATAGAAGCTAAAAGTCACTTAGTATTAAGTTATTTTCCTTACTTTTTTAGCACTGATGTCGTGAAATTAGATTTTGCTCGAGCGGTGCGTCTCTTTACATTCAGTGCCGTTCATCACAGATCTGGTTGTATGGTGAACGCAACACTTCAAAGCCTCACGTAATATGCATCCTTTAATCATTTTGGTAATGCTTTTGTAGTGCACATCCCTAGGCATTGTGCTGAAAAGGCAGTGGATTTGTGACAGTAGTTCACACCTTTGGATTATTGGGCCAAATCTCAGGTATTACAGGATTACATGGGATTATTGTCACACTTGATTATTAGTTCAGACACCACATAGTGTTTTGGTGTTACATGGCATCCCATTCAGAGTAAATATAGACCAAATTGGAAATATTTGCATCATTGACTTTTCTGTGGGTAATCTTAAATGCGTTTTGGCACCGTTGTAAAGCTGTTGTTTTTTCTGTTGTGTTTCAGCTTGGCGAGGACACCTTCAATCGGGCCAAGCTTCTTAATGTTGGCTACACGGAGGCTCTTAAAGACGCAGAATACGACTGCTTCATTTTCAGTGACGTGGACCTGATCCCTATGGATGACCGGAACCTGTACCACTGTTATGACCAGCCCCGTCATTTTGCCATTGCCATGGACAAATTTGGCTTCAGGTAACATTTTGGAGAAACAACGTAATACAGAAGTCTGTTATCACATTATATTTGATATAACATTTTATCTCACTTTCATAATTCTAGTCCCTTTTGATACATAAATAATCAGAAGCCTCGAATAAAGGCTGAAAATGCAATAAAATGAAATCAGTGGCATGTTTTATATGACTTTAATATCCTTGTAGAGTTGTAGCTTTGCCAGATTTTATTACAAATATGCTGGGCTGCATTTGATGCTATTTACATACATATTAATAGATGCCATGTTTGTATTTCTTTATTTTCTTGCAGAGAACAGAGTCGGTTAATCAAACAGCCAGAGCTTGAGGGCTGTCTGTCAAAGCCTGTGCTCCTGATGATTAATTGCTTTTTTCCACTAGGGAAGATATATATCTTATGACGCTTTGTCATCTGGAGCTGTAGAATACAGCTGAATTATTATGTATCAAAAGTTCATTTGTTAGGTGCAGTGCCAGTCTAGACAGACCTGGAGCCTTGACAAGCATATGTATTCATTTTCCAAGGCAGACAATTATTTAGAGGGGACAGACCGGTTTTCTTCAAGTGTAATTGCTTGGGGATATTAAAACAATGGTGAAGGTTCATCGTATTATATATATATATTTTTTTTTTTCGTTTCTTTTTTTTTTTAACTTGAAATGAATTTTGTCAGTCTTCTGTCGGCAAGCAGACAAGCTGGCCTTTGCTCCATGGTGTTTAATTTCCTGTCTTTGTGTGAGGGGCCAAAAGGACCAAGACAATCTTAACTCTCTGCCTTCCTCTGTCGTCCTCGGGGAATCTTAAGATGTGAGCAGTCTTGGGATGTTAGTCCAAAAGATAATTGTTTGCTAATTAGTTGTTACATGTAAAACATTTAACGATAGTTACCGTAACATAATTAAAAAAAAATCTAATTATTGACATAAAAAAATAAAAATAACAATAAACAACAATAAAAATTAGTATTATTAACTAGTAATTAACTATTGTATATTAATACGATGAT
Source organism: Enteromius trimaculatus (assembly GCA_032361065.1). Taxonomy (NCBI): domain Eukaryota; kingdom Metazoa; phylum Chordata; class Actinopteri; order Cypriniformes; family Cyprinidae; genus Enteromius; species Enteromius trimaculatus. The sequence goes on along the minus strand of JAUMHP010000041.1, from coordinate 12,000,108 downwards.
TATTTATGTTTGTATTCTATAATTATTATATCTCTATTACATATCATTATCACGAGTAATACTAATATCTATATAGTCTATAGTGCTGTTTTTATATATATTAATATACACAGTACACATAAATACGTTATGTAAACTTTTATTTTGGATGCGATTAATTGACAGCATTAATATATATATATATAAATACACACAGTGCGCATGGTTTCTACAGCACCTGCTTATCGCTGTGGTAGAATCTGATTAGTTATTAGATTTGGTTTTTATTTCTCTGTGGACGGCCAGGCAATACGTTGTTAAACAAATGCCACTGACCTTCTCCAGAGTGTGAACTGCCTTTAACTGTCAGTGGGCTAGTAATTCCGTTTCCTCTGTGAGTCATCTATTGGCGGGTGTCTTCAGTCTGAGGAGGCCTTAACGTTCCTGTATTTAATAAGTGGAGCACCTTTGGAAAATTACATGCTCTCAGTCCTTGAGCGTGTGAAGAAACTTCAGCCATACTGTTTCTGTGAAGACTGCTGCTGTAGCAGATGGCCTCATTAATTTTAGCTTGTTGTCTTTTAACGTGTGGTTGCGGCGCGCACGAGCGCTTGTTTGTGGATGCGAGTTTGTGTGCGTTCATGTAGGTTTTCGCTTCTCTTTCTCCCTTATGTCACACATTTGTTTGCGTGGGTGGATGTGGTTGCTGTCACTGGCAACATACACTGCGGTAGCCCAAGGCGAACCCCAGGCGGCTACCCATAATGCACCTGCCAGCCCACAGCCCAGCGGGCCTCTTAAAAGAGAAGATGCAGAAACCATGTTTTTAACTGCTTTAAGTGGACTCGATGCTTTTCCAGGCTGTGTTCATCCAGTAGAGCGTATGTTTGAAGGCTTGGAACACTTGCTTGAGATGTAATCGCTCTGTGGTTTAAAGGTCAAATATATGACTTAGTTCAGACAACCAACAAGGCCTTTTAATTCATCCTTTGACCTGCAATGGAGTATGTATATTTATATCAGCCTTTAATCCTGTAGACGATGATTCCTCAGATAATTCTCATCTGACAGTGGCCTCCTGAACTGTCTATGATGAGAAACGGATTCTGGTTTATGGTGCACTTAAGCTTTTACAGGGCCTTCTTTAGAGTTGTGTAGCTCAACCAAGAGGCCTGAGGGGTGGCAACCAGGAGAGAAGTGATGAAAGAGGGTTGGGAGAAGGATCAGATAGCATTTGAAAATGTTGGATCCCCTGTGGGAGGACTATGTGGCTCTCTAGAATCACTCATACAAGAGGCAATTTTGTTAAATTCGAATGCTTGAGTTGACTGACTAAAGGGCTCAATTCAGAGAGGGCGTACAGAAAGGATATTTCACTGTAGACTTGAATCAAAAAGAAAATATAATGGGAATCCAAAGACCTCTACATTCCAAATGGACGTAGGCAGGAATAGACAATTTGAGGAGACATTATTGGATTCAATGTTATTGATGATTAAAGGTTCCTGTGCACCAAATTTTTTTTGGCTTTGCATTTAAACTGTGTGTCGTCTGAATAAGAATTACCGGCGGTCTATTGTCTTTTGCAGACTGCCCTATGCAGGGTACTTTGGAGGGGTGTCCGGCCTTAGCAAAAAACAGTTCCTCAAAATCAATGGCTTTCCTAATGAATACTGGGGCTGGGGAGGTGAAGATGATGACATTTACAACAGGTAAGACCATATATGCTGTCTTTTTCTTTTATAAACGTCTGAGGTCTGGTGCTTTGAAATAATCAAATAAGAAATGATGTAGGGCTGAGTTGCAAGAGCTGCACTCTAAACCAATTGTTACCACCAGAGAAACACCAGAGACGTTTGTTGTATCACCTGAAGATAAAGTCAGTTTCGCAATAACATCATCAATCATTTTAAAACATTATCAATTATTGATTTTTCTTTTATTTTGATTATTTTTGATCACTCAGGTTCCATATTTACAATTTTCATATTGTCCTGTCCTAACAAACCATACAAGCTTATTTAGGTCCCACTTTATATTAGCTGACCTTAACTACTATGTACAGTACTTACATTTCAATGTACCATTTAGTAGAATGCACTTATTGTGTACATGTTTTTATGTTGCTCTTATATTATAAATATAAAAAATACTATAAAATACTATAAAAAGCCTATATGTAATTATTTCGTAATTCAAATTTAGTTTTAATTTGAAAACATTGTTAATACAGTATATAGTTGTTGCTAGATTGCACTGTATACTGTATCTCAGTTGAGAAATACAGATTTCAGCATTATTAGTAATCTGTGTGTGCATTTTCCTTGATAACAAGCAAGTTGAGTCATACCACTTAATTATTGTATCACAATCGCAAATCACAATTTTGACCCTAATAATCACAATGTAACATTTTTCCCAAATCGTGCAGCTCTAATATGAACTCAATAAGTACACTGTACTTGTTTTTTATGTAACTTTAACTAAAATCAGATTTGCTATGTTGAATGTTGCTATGGACTCATTTGATAAAGTATGTTAAAATGTATTCGGCACTTCTTCCACCAAAACATTGTCACTTCAGTTGTTCGGGTGGTTGCTAAAATACAGCACCACCGTTTCAGGGAAATGAGCAGCAAAGGAGAATCTCTTAAAAGGGAAAAAAAAAGCTTCAAAGGTTGTATTTAAATTATGTATTAGTCTAAGCTCTTTGCTTAAATTAAAAAGAAAGAATTAAAAGTAGGTATAATGTAAATGTTACTTTGATGAGTGCTTGTTTCATGTGGTTCCAAAACAAACCATTTCAAAGATGACTGATATGCTGACAAATGGGTGTTAAACATGAGATGCACATATTATGAGTTATTTATGATTGTCGTAATTGTGTTATGCCGGCAATGTGTCACTGCAATCCTCGATAATAGATTACACATTTTTAATCTATTTGTCAATGTGGGACACATTAAATCGAAAAATATTCATTTAAGAGATTAAACGATTCTTTATTTCTCTTGATGTAAATGAATCACATCTGTGGATGCGCTGCTTGTTAACCTTTGCCAACTTTGACCGATTTGCTGGGATGTCATTTTGTTTTGAGACGAGCTTTTAAAAAAGTCACGAGTAAGCATGCGTCATCAGAAACAGTCGCGGAAAAGTGTATTTGCGTTGTTTCAAGGTCTTTTTCTTTCTCTGGGATATGCAGCTCTGCAGGGAGCAGCTGTATATATGCTCGCCACTCACAAATCTACACCATGTCCAGACAGAAACGTGTGAATAGACGACGCTGTCTGATGCCTGTCTCTTCAGATAATGAATAGCTGCGTGTTCACTGGCTATCATTTTTCCCCGCTCAGGTGATGAGAGAGCAAAACCTGCAGTATATCAGGGCACGCAAGCTCTTGCAACAGCGATAACACTGGTGGAGATATGTCCCATATGTCAATCTATTCAGTTGTTTGGGGTTCCATTGACAGTAGATGGCGGAAACTGGATGGTGTGATAAAGCACACCTTTCACATTATCTTTTCCTGTCTTTGCACACTGCTATTTTTGACATGAGGGATTGATTATATAAGTAAAAATAGGCTTTGTAGCCTGGTATCCAAAACGCAGCAGCCTCCCCTGAGATCTCCTTCTGACCTGTGCTGTTTGTATTGGGTAAATATAAAAAGCTTGATGTTGTTTTGAAGGAGTTCTAATTATGTATTTTGCATGCATATTTATTATACATTTATATGCACGTTGACTGAATCTTTTTTCAGAATTTCTTAGTCATTTTGTTTTTGTTGTTAGACAATGAATTTGAATGTTATGTACAGTTAAAGTGTTGTTCACATTTATGCATTTACACTGACATTCAAAATTTGGCTTTGGTTAGATTCTTAAACATCTCCTTATGTTTATTAATGTCAAAAACTGTTTTTCAGCTGCTGTAACTGTCACATTAGTGTCACATGATCCTTCAAATGAAACTTTATATATTTTTTTTATATCTTTATATCTTAAGGATCCCTTTTAACTAGTACACACTTACAGATTCTATGATGTTATTGCATTATACCTTTGAAGCCTTAAGTGGCCATGCATTCATTACAGCAAAGTTATACAGGTAGCTGCCTTCTCTTAAGGGAATGTCTGTTCATTTATAATGCAGACATTGCCAAGAAAGCAATAAGAGACAAAAACAAGAGTCAGGGTCTCAGGAAAATTATTTGAAAATGTTGCTTAACTTTTTTCCTGTCAGCATTTGTGATTATTTTCACCTAAATTTGATGGCCTTCCATTTCATTCTATCTTCATGTGTTAATGTTTTATCATGCAGATAATAAATACAGATTTATGTTTCATCAGAAATACAACATTTTGGACAAAAAACTGAGTAAAATGCATTTTTATTAAAGTGATATGTTTACACACACGCACATACATTTAGTATACATACCTACAAATGCACACACATACTCTATTTATATATAGATCATGCACACACACATATATACAAATTCATATTCATATCGCCAGGTTATTGATCTATCCACGACATAACTAGAGAGGTTTCTGCGTCTGTAAAGGCATCTCCTTCTCTGACTATCTTCATTGCGATCAGTTTCAAAATGGTCAAAACACAATCTACGTACAGTACATGATCCAAATTATGATGTCTATTGTTTCTGATCCTTCCTTTTATGCTATCATATAAGTAAAATGACACTTTCTAGTTGTCACATTGCATGTGTAAACTGGAAAGTGATTACATTATTTAAATTACTTGGGACCAGTACTGCACAAATTCTTCTTACAAATTTGTTCTACTAAATCATTTTTTAAGGCCACTAGCTGACTATATCTACAGCTTTTTACAGGATGAATAAGTTCTTTCTTAACAGACAGTGTGGTGATATACTGTAGTGGCCTGAAGTCAGCTTTGAGCAGTCGTCCAAAGTCAAGATGTAAGAGTGAATGGCATGTGGACCCAGCTGTGCGTTCTGCTTCAAATTCCCCATCTGACTGGTGGACAGACACGCACAGACTCTGACGCTCACCCATTTAGGTCCTCTGGGTGGAAGTTTACTTGAACATACTGTCACTTCTCTGGAACCCGTTTGCTGGGGCTCCAGGGACTCCCAGTGCCTGTCAGAACAACTTCCTCTCTTCCCACATCTTTGAAGGTCACTGGTCTGACAGCGTGAGCCCAAGTGCCAATGGACATTCTTCTCTGCAAACTCCAAACTCTGCTGCCTGGTTTCTTAAAATCTGTCAGTCTGTGTGGATGTGCCCCACTGCAAGCGCTTTTTTGGATCTCTGTGGACTGGTTTTTTAGTTTATGTTTGTGAAAGCAGCTAGCATTAGTGTGCAGAATCTTTGTTTCGTGCTGTAGTTGATCCTGCAGTAGTACACTTGTTCCTGTAGTATCTATTATAGCCATAAGGAAGAACTAATGGCAGTCCTGTTCAAAGATACTACAGTACACCGATTCAGATTAGCTATGTACGTGTTTCAGAATAAAATACAGAATAAAATGTTTTATTTTTTATAATTAATAAACATGTGTATTGATTTAAAGGGCACCTACTGTATTATGCCCCATTATTACAAGATGTAATATTGGTCTTTTGTGTCCACAGAAAGTTTCAGCCCAAAATGTCCCACAGATTTATCATAACAGCTGGAAAAATCACCCCTTTTGGGGGGATGTCTAAAAAGGGGATAATTTGGACTATATGGCTTTAAATGCAATTTTACCTTATTTATAATTACAGTGATTTACCGTAAAATTACAAATTTACTGTTAGTTTACTAGATTAACTTCACATCAAAGACAAAGTGCAGATTTAACTGAACCTTTGCTCAATTTTTCAGCATCTGTCTCTTTATGATCTTCGCCTAGACAACAATACAGTATCAAACTCCAGATGTGGACAATCCCTTTTGCTTGATGTCAAGAAGTAGTTTATTCTATGGCAGCTATATAATAACAATCCTGTTTTAGATAATAAGTCACCGTAAGAGGCGTTATCTATAAAACCTTCCTAATGGAAGCACAGCCACTATCGTGCTCTGCAAGCTGGCCAGAAGGTCATTGCTGCATGCATTGCTAGAGTGAAGTCATTGTGGATAGAAATAGCCCAGAGGGATGTGTGTGAGGGAGGATAGTGGACTCAGATGACTGTGTCCTGGCCTCATGCACAGCAAATGTTCCATCCGACTGGCTTGAAACAAAAAGTGTAAGTTAAAAAAGCTTTTGGAGAGTTTTGCTCTCCCCTCTGGCCATGTGGACAGAGAAATAGCCCATCATTCTTTCTTTGATTTTCAACATCTGTGTAGTTGGAGAAGATGGAAGCCCTGGAGGGACATTTCTCTTTACAATTCAGTAAGAATGAGACAGTAGACAGGTGTGCTCTACTGTGGATTTTAAGTTGAAATTGAATAGTTATGAACTACTCTTAGGAAGACTGGACTAAAACAAAGAGCCTGTCTTTGACAGCTTTCAGCAATCCCTGTCAGAGTCTGTGCACCTCCATGGGCATGTGGAGATGCAAGGCTTCAGCATCAAGAGTGCACATTTAAAATGTTTTGGTGCTGTTTCATAGAAGTTTTACAGCAGACAAAATGTTGGTAAAATGGTAAACAGTGGATGTCTTGTTGGTTTTCTTTGCTCATTATATTTTCAAATTAATAATGAGGACCTGATTTTATAACTGACAATGAAGCATGGTTATGTAATCATGGAAGATAGAACAGAATAGAATCGATTTTTTTGTATTTACATATTATATATATATATATATATATATATATATTGAAGTTTGTATGCCTTTCATTTTATTTGTAACACTTTGCTACATGTAACATGCACATGCTGTTATAATATTTTATTATTTATATTAGTAAATTATGCAATATGCACGCTGTAGTTGTAACCCTATAATAATTACATGTTGTTAATTAATATTACTAAGTATGTAATTACATTATAATAAGGGCACTGTAAAATAAAATGTGACCAGTTTATTTATTTTATATTTAAAATGTTTCAAATATTTAAACGTATGTATGTCTTATCTTAAATCGTAGTCTTGTCTAATGGCAAAATATTAAAGGAAAGCCATTAAAATAAAAAATAAATAAATGTAAAAGAAGAAAAATAATTATTATTTAATAATTATGAATTAATTTATGTATCATTTATGTTTTTTTTATTTTAGATTAAATAGTTTTAAATGTTGTTTGTTATTTTATTTTTAAAAGGCACTTCTATTTCTTTATAAAATGACAAGTCAAACATATTAAATAAGGCTTTTTAAATATTCTTGTATTTTTTTTATGTTAGGGATTATACAATACGTACTCATCAGTATGCAGTACATTCGTTTTTTTTTTACTTTAAACATTTCACGACAAACACAACAAAACAAAACAAAAAAACAGAGCGAGGAAAGGAGAGTGTATTTGGGGAGGGCTGTATGGATGACAAGCGCCAGACAAGGTCAGTCTGTCTGCCATATTGTATGACCACTCCTCTGTCCCTCCCTTTCTCTCTCACTTTTCCCTTGTTTCCCTCACCTTCTGTCTCTCTCTCCCTCTATGTCTGACCTGTCTTTTTTTCTGCTCCGCCAGCAAGCCATGAAGTAATAATAACGATTCCAATTCTCCCCCACTCCGAGAGTCTAATGCAATTAAATGAACTGCTGAGAGGAAGAACGGAAGGACATATACAGTAGAAAATGTCTTACCTAATCCAATTAGAGACTACAGGCCAAAACTGATCTTCAGTCAACGTTATTAATTATTATGTCAGCATTCAGACAAACATTCCTTTAATCACAAAACTGTCTTGTTGACTAATAGAAACCCTGTGAGTTATTTCATCATGTACCACTATTATGGAACAATAGCGATGCTGTTTGCTTTTGTTTTGTATGAGTAATGAGTGTTTCCCCACCTGTTTCCACTTTTGCTCTCTACCTGCAGGTGTTTTAATGTGTTTTTTTGCCTCCAAGTCTGAGGTTAATTTAGTAGCATCTTTGTTCCTAACCAAAAAGACGAACTCATTTTTCTATGCGGTGGCAAGAAACAAAACCTTCAGATATTCGGCATAGATTTTCAAGGTCTTTAACGGCACAGCATTTTGCCTTTTTCCCACCAATCAAACAACTCACAAAACACGGCGACCCCAGAGTAATCAAAGCTGTCTTAGCCGAGCGTGAAAGGCCAAAGAGTTCAAGGAACGCTGCTGTGAATGAATCGGCCAGTAAAGATGTAAAAATGCTCGGCAAATAAATGCGGTAACGTGTGTGTATCATGTGCATAATAATGAACACAAATCCAGCTCCAAGGCATTTAACCCTCATCTTACTTGAGACTCATGGCTGTTTAGCCAAATTACTGCAGGTGTCCATGAATACGAGCCAACCAAACAGTAATTACCCACATGGACACAGTTATTGTTGTTGTCTTTTTTTCTGCCTTTCTCAGATACCTGGAACTGGACTCATTCCAGTCAAAACTCGCATCAGCTAAAAAATAGCTTGATTCAAATCAACCTCACACCCAAAAATGAGGATTTTCATAAGAAGGCGAGGTTCTTAAACTGCAAAAAATAGAAATGATCAGTGTAAAATATCTTGTTGTCCAAAGAAATGTCTTGTGTTTAAAATTATGTATGAGAGTAAAACCTGTTTTTAGAACATTCGTAAGATCTATTCACAGCTGAATTGATCACTTTAAAAATATATATATATATATTTCTGTGTAGTTATAGCTGTGGTATGGAACTATTTTTTGAACTATATATTCATTGTTGTCTTTATATTTATCGTTCTTGATGTGAATAGGCCTTTCAAATACTTGTTTTCAATTTTTTATTTATATAAACAAATTAATAACTTTTATTTTATAGTAAAGATTTCATAAAAAGTTTATCTATAATTGTCCTTAAAGCATGAAAAACAATCTGTTTGCCAACAAACTGATTATATATATATTTGGTGCCAAAAGTAGCACAGAAATCAACCACAAGGTTAATTTGGTTATTTACCATGTTAATACTTTAGTACTGATATCATAAAAATACCCTGGAATATATGAATATGATAATCATTTAGCATTTTCATTCATCACTAGTAAATTTGCAAAAAGAAAACATGCTCCTTTAATCGTTTATTTTCAATTTGTGTTGTGTAAATAAACGTGTATGTAAATGTGGTAACTGTCACGCATACAGTTTCGACCTCAGTGACATTTATAAATTCACTCTCTCTTGCAGTCTCCTCCATTGTTGACATTGTCTATTCTCTTATTATAATCTCAGGCCCTCTGAAATCTACTTTTGCTTTCTGGGTCAAGAATTCCCAGAGATTACCTTCAATCCTCCGAGCTGCATTATTTATGACAAAGGCCTTGCTCTTGTATTATTAGGATGAGGTATATAAAAAATGAAATAAATCATAGCCCACACAAATAAGCATGCCCTTATTCTCCTCTGAAGGATTTCCATCTAATCAAATACTTTAAGAAAGGCGTCGTTCTGAGCTCGAACGACATGATGCTCACATGACAAACATAAGATTTGCACTAATGCCAAGACCTGGAGCCAAGCAGGGAGATTAGAATGGTTGGATTGTTCAAGCAATCGTGAGTCGCTCTAAGCTGTAGTTACTCAAACAAATGGGATTGTACTCCAGGCTGGGTGTGTGTGGAGCTGCCTGGTCTGGCTGCTCTCTTAAGCAAACTTTGCCGACGCAGTTCTCAGCTACTGACTTTTGTTTTGTTTTCCTTCTGTATTGTTTCCTGCTCATTTGACATTTTCTGGTATTCGTCTGGGTTAACGAGTCTTTGATTAGCTGTAGCTGCTTGAAGTTCATTGTTTGTTAATTAGTGAAAGCCCCAAGTCACGGATAGAATGCCAAACTTCTGTCTACTTTGATTCCATATATATATATATATATATATATATATATATATATATAATTACTTTAATAATAAAAAGAGAAGTGAAAATAGAAAAAACGCAGTATGTCAAAGGGGTATACAAAACAGTAAGCAAACAATACAGATGTCTTAGAAAACGTTTTAATATTTTAATAATTATAATAATTATAATAATAAGTAACTATTTATTATTATTAGTAGTAGTAGTAGTGCTAGTATTACTATCAACGTTATTATTAAAAAGTTATTATTAAAAAGTTATTATTAATAATTTTTGTTGTTGTTTTTGTCATTATTATTTTTGAAATGTGTATATATTTTACATAAACATTCCTAATTATTATTGCTTGCAATATTATTATTATTTTTTTTGTAGTAGTAGTAGAAGTAGTAGTAGTAGTAGTGGTACCAATTCTCAAGGAAAATTATAAAGTGCATAATAGTAATAATAATAAGTATAGTTTTTTTGTTGTTGTATATTATATTATATTATGTATTTTTGTTATTATGTATATGAAACCTCATGCACCCTTTCTCTGTTGTTCTTAGAATCACACTAAATGGTATGAAAGTGTCTCGGCCTGACGTGAGAATCGGCCGCTACAGGATGATCAAGCATGAGAGAGACAAGCACAATGAGCCAAACCCCCAGAGGTAAGACACCAGTGTGCCTGCCTGTGTCTGAATGCTTAACATTCACAAGCTCTGTGAGGATGTGTTAAATCACAACACTTATCCTATACTCGTGACTTATTGATCTAAAGCACAGCAGAGCACTTTGCGTTGCAGATATAAGACATAACTTAATATTTTACAGACTTCTTTCATTTACATTTACACCAAATGCTCCAAACACTTCTCATTTATTTGCTAACTGGTCTTCTTGGCTTTCTTGGTCAACCTACTTCACTAGAAAGAGCTTGCTGTACGATCAGCGTTGTCTGTCTTGTCTACCAGCTAGATCAGCACAAAACCAGCACTAACCTAATCTAGTTTCAGCACTGAAATGCCATTTAAATTATTTCTGTGCCGTTTTGCTTTTTCAACTAACATTGGTTAACATTCAGATTCATGTTCATACTTCACAGTTAAAGATATATAAATATATGTAAACGTTATTAAAAATATATATATTTTTATTGAAGAGAACATTGTTTGTTAACTGCAAAATTACTGATAAAAATGTAAATTCTATAAATTTTTTTCATCAGTAATGACAAAAAACATGTTGATCAGTAAATATAGTTAAGACATGCTACTAATGAAAATATGATATGTTTGAATTTAAAGCTGGTGAATTTTGTCACTTTATTTTTTATATCAAAATTAGAGGACTTTATAAGTTGAATATAATTTATATGTTTAATATATTTATATGTGTTTTTATTTTGTATTTTTTTTCTGTTTACTATTGTCATTGTTATACTATAGTAGTACTATACTATTATTAATATTATGTTTAATTTAAGTATATTTAGCATTTTCATCTCAGTATATATATATATATATATATGTGTGTGTGTGTGTGTGTGTGTGTGTGTGTGTGTGTGTGTGAAGTTGATAAACAATTTCCCTTTAAGTCTGTCACTCCGAGTCACG